>JARYZH020000634.1:0-101998 GCA_030021035.2 Notholithocarpus densiflorus
TCAGGATTGGCCTCGGACTGGTACTTGGCTCTTGAGAGGTTTTATAGTTTTCAATGGAATTAGAAAGGATATTTTGGGGTTCACTAAAAACACTAGTAGTAGCAGCAGCACTGTGATCACCAGCAACAGCATGCTTTTCTGAAGTATTTTCCTCCTGTACATCAGCATTTTAATAAACTTCATAATCCGTGCATATATGTCATCAGAATATCACATTAGGTTCACAAAACAAACTTCTTACATCTGTATCAACTGGTTTTAATTCATGGTCTCCTGTCGTGTATCTCCAATCTTCTGGCACCAAGTTTGAGGTAAGTGGCTGCACTTGAAGTTTACACTGCAAACGTATTCTTCTTGGAGCACTGCCCTGTGCCATAGAGTTTCCAATGCCTGGTTGGATTTTCTGTGAGCGATGCCTTATCGTGATTCCAGTTCTAGCCTCACCACTTGAGGCTGCAGGCAAATGATTGCTCGATTCCTTGAGACTATAATCATACATTTGTTCAGAAGCACCACTAGATGAGATGGAGTTCTGCAAAGGAGCCTTTCTGTCAATGATGTCTTCAGACTTCAGAGAACCTTGAAAATGCTGTACACCATTACAATGCAATGTTAGCTATATAAAGACCAATTTAGATAAAGATCAGACAAAAATAAACCATGTCAAATAAATTCAAACGTATCCAAAGAAGGCCATAGCAACTCACAAACTGACACTATACAAATTATAGTAGCAAAACTTCCAAGTCCAATTAATAAAAAGTATCTTGAGTGCTTCCACTTACCGGTGCATTGACCACCTCAGCATCTGACACACTGCATGATCCATTGTCCTCAACAGATACCACATTCAAGGCCTGACTTTCATAAGCCAGATTCTTTTGATTCCCAAATCCAACATATGAGTATTCATCTGGATCGCAGATAACTGAATCCAGGAACGCAGCTATATCATCTTGTTCATTTGAGCCATATTGGGATGTCACCCCACCGTTACCACTGTTGAGGTCATTGGGGACATGGAAATGTCCTAGCTCCTGTAATGGGGAGAAAGGGATCCAATCTTGTGGTTCTGGGTCAAAGAACATGCCCAAGTCATCCTCCAGCTGCAGATCATTCTGATGTAAGAAACATGAACAAACAACACAAAACTTAATTAGTTACTTTTATATCTCATTTCCACAAAAACATTCAAAATTTTCAAGCTGCAACTTGATATCAATTTCTTTCTCACCTCAGGTAACTCTCCCCCTTGATTTTCAGCAACAACGCTGTTGCCATTGATATAGTTGACTGGTGCTACAGTGTCAGATGTTGATGCATCAGAATTTTCAGCAGGAAAACACTCAACACTTGTTGGATCATTTACAGCTTGCCCTCCCAATGATGGAGACACTGGATCCAACGCTAACTGTGTATCTTCAGGAGAAACAGCCGCTTCATCATCGTTTGAAACTTCAACACTCGGATCCTGTTTCTTGAATAAACGGCAGATGACAAAGGCACGCTGCATGAATTTAATCAACATAGTGAGTTTGAAGAATGCCACATCAATGTCTGAGCAGAAGTAAAAAGTTAGGTAACCACAAATTTGCATAAATAATATGTGAATGTGTGGCAGAAAAACTTTAAAATTATTACGATAATAGAATGTAGTAGGTTGTTCTATAGAGCCAAAAGGTGTATCTAGGTGTTTAAGGAAGCCCCTTTAGTAAAGCTGACAGACAATGAAGGCATCTATTTACAATTGAATCCAAGAAATCATACATGAAATTAAGGATAAAGAGATAAACACACACAAAGAATAGAAATGGATAAAGAAAAGAAACCAGTCCATGCTTCTGATTTGTCATTTGCTTGGACATATACATGAAGCCTGAGATAACTAGTCACGTGTTGCCTTTCAATACCTGTTTTTCATATTTAAGGTCTGGTGAGTTATCCAAGTTACACGAGTAATTATTCTTCTGAAATCATATGAAGAACAATGCACTCAAATCAATTTTTATTTGACATACAGACCAACAGCCTTCCTCTTAAAAAGTACAAACAACTTGCTCAAATCACCAATCATATACTTCACTGGTAATGTGAAGTACCCTATCTGTAAATTAACAAATTTAACTGTTTCCACAATCCTATCTAATCAAGTAGTCCTTGTTTAAATTATACATAAAGTGATGTTAGCCATCCTTAATTCACAAATTTAAATGATTTTAGCAGCAAATTGATCTTAAATCAAAAGAAAAAGTGACTTCAACAAAATTCAGTTAAGCCTTTCCTCAAAAGGAATTCTCAAATCAATATCAATAACCAACTCATTTCGCAAACTAAACAGCAAAATCACCAAAGTGAATGAGTAGAGAAAAAACCAACCTGGCCAGGATTAGTGCCATTAAGCTCCTCCAGGGTTGGGCGGTACTCGTGCATTACCCAATTAGTCCTTACACCCCTAGGAGCACGCCCCCTATAGAAGACCAGAGTCTTCTTCATTCCAATCAAGCCTATTTTGGACTTGATTTCCCGATCCTTCCCAGTCGCCTTCCAGTACCCAGCACGCGTTGCCCTGTTCAATCTAGATCCATTTGGGTACTTCCGATCCTGTGGACAGAAATAGAACCACTCCGGATCCTTCGTCTCTATCGCTGAGAAATCTACAGCCAAACAGATTGATCACCAAATTCAAAATGAGAAAGTTAAATGGGAATATTAAATACCTTCTAAAAGATGAATTAGTAACATCATTTCTGTTATATAGCACTTTAATCTACCAAAAAATTTACGAATTAAATCTCATAAACAAATTTACTGAAAAGGGAAAAATACTAGTAGTACCAAATTCAGCTTACAAATTGACCTAGTTAAGAAAAACACAAAATTCAACTAGGCAGATGAAGTAATTGCCAAATGATATACTAATTTCGTTTTCCTCTACCAATTTAATGCACGAAAACAAAACAAAATTCAATCACAAACTATCACATAGTAAAACAACAATCTTCTCCAACCAAAATCAAGAAAGAAAATTTGCAACAACAACAACAACAACATCATATCTAAAATTGAACCAAACAAAACACAAAATTACCAATTCCAATAACAACCCAATTCATAAAAGTACAAAACTTAGCATAAAAAGTAATAAAAACGTGAACTTTTTGGTTTATGATCAACAGTACTATAAGAAAAAAAGAGAAAACTTACGAGGCAACTCCCAAGGCTCGCATTTACAGACATCAATTTCACGAATAACAGAGACATCTTTTTCATTCCCATTGATCTTCAACCTCAAGTAGTAGTCGATCAACTCCTTGTCAGTTGGACTGAATCTGAACCCCAGTGGCAGAGAATTCATCGAAATCACAGCCTGAGCCATCGCAAAAACTCACACACACAAACAGAGAGAGACAGAGACAGAGTCTAGAAGAGAAAGAAAAAGAGAGACCCTTTTGGAGAGAGTGAGAGAAAGACCCTTTTGGATAAAAGAAACAAAGCAAAAGAGAGAAAGAAAAAGAAAGTGAAGGAATAGGGAATCAGAGAGAGAGAGAGATTCTTGTAGTTGAAATTCAGTTCGGAGATTTTGTTGAGGGTTGGCCCATTTGAGAGTTTTGAGCATAAATAAGAATGTGAAACAGAGTTTGGTGATGTATTTATAGTATTTGAATTCCTCGTATATACCGTGTTGGACTGTTTTACCCTCGGTTTTGTAGCCTCAAGTACCATATTTTTGCAAAGCTGTACAGTGAAGTGGTGGGTTGGGCAAATGGTAATTTTGTGGAAGTATAGGGGTAGAGTATGTAGTAATGGACACTGAGTTACCAATTTTAAGGTAGCGTTGTGAGCAAGTTTTAAACTAGGATGGTGGCTTGGTGTGTTGGCAGGCCAACGTGGTGATGACACGTAATCGATTGCAAACGTGTGGGGCCCACTCAACCCACCATGAAGATTGAAGATACATGGAACCTGCCTTCCAATTAGCGCGGGCTTTTTCTTTTTCTTTTTTCTTTTTTATCTATTTATCTATTAATAATAGGATTTTCGATTTATGTTTCAACATTTTGCGTACTAAAATAATCTCACACAAATTTTTAAACTCTCTAAAATATCTCTATATTTTAGTTAAATAATTTCAAATTAAAAAATATAAACGGGTTAAATGAGTAATTTATTGTTCTTAAGTTTTAGGTTTTTTCCTTTATCTTCTTTTTTCGGCCTAAAACTTAGGGTACTATCTACATCTCAATTTTAATGTTACCTTAAATTTTTCTTTTAAAAAAGAATATTCTCAGTTATTTACATATCAGTATATCACTTTTAAATATTATAACACTAAACAAAAAAATAAAAAACATAAAAATAAAAAAGATCATTATTAACCAATGTACACTTAGGACATTTGTTAATAGGTCATTTAAAAAAATTTATATAATTTTTTATGAAAAGATATTAAAAAATTTAATTACTTTTTTATTTTCCTATAAATATTTTTTTTAAAATACTTCTAAAGTTAATGTTCTTAAGGCATTTGTTAACATTGCTAATTCTTCGTTTCTTCCATCTTTTTGTTGGTATCAATATATATTATATTCTATTATTAGGTTTCATGGTTACACTACACTTTTTTACAATGTGGGAATTTTAAAAATTATTGATACGAGGAACTTATCTTTTTGTTTTTTCACTTTTCATTTCTTTTATCTTTTTTGTAGCACTATTATCTATTATTTCTTTTATCTTTTTATCTTCTTGTTTCAACTTTCTTTTTATCTTTCTTTAATCTTTTTGTTGTTACCACTATTATTCTATTATTGCTACGTTTCATGGTTACGTTTCTTTTCAGTATGATGTGGGGAGGGTTTAAAGTTAGAATGCAAAAGGTGGGCTTGGATTCTATAGTCATGTAAGAATCATTCTGTGACCATTTCAAGTCAAGATATGACTATTATTGTAAAATGTGAAATTCAAGAATCTCAAACTCTTCTATATATTCTCTTTCTTTGGGGGCTAAAACTTGCATATAAAAAATGAGAAGTTGAAGAGAATTTTTCTACGTTTAAGATGATGCTAAAGGTATCATTCTTTGCAACAAATAAAGAAACAAAATTTAAATATTAAAACAGCAAATTATTTTAGTGCCTTTTTGTTCTTTTAGTGGAGTCAAATTAAATATAGTAAAAAGGGGTTGGAAACATAGAAAGAAGCATTGTTGATTTATAGAAACATTGGAGGTCTTTAAATTATTATAGTCATTAAAGTGGCGGTGACAATAATAGCTCAAAAATTAATTACTTTGAAAGGGTATTGAAAACAACGTGATAAGGTTCATGTTTTTTTTTAAAAAAAATGGTACTGTATTAATTAGAAATATATCCAACATTTAAAATCACCCTTCAGATTTCAGCAACGATTAATGACAATTTTTGCAATTTTTTTTTTACTACTTCATTGTTCAACTTTCAAAGGGTATGTCAAACCTTCTCATTTTCTCTTCCCAACTTTGTTGGTATTATTATTACCATGCTCCCCCATTGCTAAACATCCTTTTCATCCTTTATCGTAGTATGTAGTATGAACACGAATTTATTGGAAAATAATAATTATAAATAGTATATGAAGTGTGAACACAGGAAAAGTGGCTTGTAATAGAGATATCAATTGGCATCGAATCTTTTTTTTTTTTTTTTTTATAATTATTAATGTACACCTGTTACCTGAAGGTGAGGACAAAGAAGTGGGACCTTGCTGTCTAATCTTCTAGCTTCGATGAGAAGCTTAAAATCGAGAGAGAGAGACAGAGAGAGTAAAATTATGTGTGCATTATTAGGCCCATTGGTTTGAACTTTAGACATATAACACAATATGTCATCTTCAAACCACAATACTATAGATTTATATAATTTTTTAGGCATTTTATAGATAGGAAATAATATAGTATGATCAAAAATTGAGATATCACTTTTATATGCAAATAAAAATATATAGTGCGTTTGTTAATAATTCTTATAAATATATAAAATAAAAATGTTTGTGTTTGTCAATTGTTTTTTATTATTATTTTTTATCTTTCAAATTTCTAGTTTATTTGGTTATATATATATATATATATATATATATATATATATATATATATACTAGCATGTAACTCCATGCAAATGCATGGATGCATTTAAAATTAAAACAAAAATTTTATTGTAAAAATATAAATAATTAGTCAAATTAATTTTTTTTAAAGCATGTAACAAATGTATTCATGCATACATATAGATACATTTAAAATTAAACACAATTTTTATCATAAAATATAAATAATTAGTCAAATTATTTTTCTAAAGTAAACATAATTAGTTACATATTAAAATTCTTACCTAAATTTAATACTACTTATGATCATTTTTTTTTTCTTCTAATTTTTAATAAAATAGAATGTGTGGTGATTTTTGTTATGTGGTAATTTTTATTTTATTTATTTTTTGAGAAACATATGGTAATTTTTATTGAGTATATGTGATTGTTTTTTTAATTTAAATTTTATAGTTCTTTAATATTAGATTCTTAGTATTTTGCACTCATTAATTTACTTGACACAAAGATTAAAAAACTTAAGTAGTCGCATGACACAAGCTTAAGTGGATAATTATGGTATAGTTCCCACATAAATTTAGACATATGGCGCAAAATTGGATTATAATTTCAGATTCTAATTCAATTTTCTCTAAGCTTTACTTATTAATATATATATATATATATATATAGATGACTTATAAATTTGAATTTTTTTTAGTTATATGATTATGTTTTTTATGGTTTATTATATTAGACTCCTCATTTTCTACACTAAATTAATTAATTTGGCACAAAAATTTAAAAATTTAAATTAGATGGGACACGTAGTGTAAAATTAAACTCTAATTGAAATTCAATTTTTACACTAAATTAACTCACTTGGTACAAAATTCTAAAATTTAGATTAGATAAGACACATGACGCAAAATTAGATTCTAATTGAATTCCAATTTAAAATTTAATTGGATTTTCTCTTTGCTTTACCTATTATTATATATATAGATTATAACAATTTGAAATTTTATTAATTTAAAAAAAAAAATACAATTATACTTTAAAAAATTATTAACAAATAAGTTTTCCACAAAAAGATGCATCCCAATTCCCATGGTCTTATGTACTATATATATATATATATATATATATATATATATATACATATTTTAGTAGAGGAATCTGCCAAAAGAACAAGAAATATGGTTCCATTACATCTTTGACCTAGAACAAGATAAGATCTATCACATTATATATATATTTATATATATATATATTTTAAGTAATTTGCATTTTCTCATTCAAAATGTTGAGGTCAGATATAATGTCCTATACAAACTTGCAATTTGACTAATCAAGCTTCTAAATTGTGGAGTCACTTGCAATATGACCCCTACAAATTAAAGTTTTTCCAATTTATATTATATATTTAACCTTACAATTCAATTATTTATCTCATGATGATAACATAAAAAATAAAAGGAAAGATATTAAAATAGCCATATAATAATAATCTAGTAATATTTTATCAAAAAAAAAAATCCAGTAATAGAGATTGATTACTTATAGTAGTTATCTTCATCTATAATTTGCTCGAAACAAAAAGGTGAACTTGTTAAGATTAGGTGGTGGCAAAATGAACATTAGCTATTTGTTAATAAAGGGAAGACCCACCCACATCAATTTTATGGCTATGCATTACAAAATGTTCAATTTGCTTCTTTATTCAGGACTAAATGGTTTCCTATCATGACGCCAATGAGTGATGCATCAATTCTTTTAGTGGGCTTTGAATCATCATGTCCTTTTAAAAAAGGAAAAAAAGAAAAAGGACATGAAAGAAGAATAGAAGGATGGAAATTTGTCATCACTAACTCACTTTGTAACTTGTAAATTAAAGCAAGTCAAAAGAAGCAAATTTTACTTCAATCATACCTTTGAAATTCCATTTGAAGCATAAAATTTTCAACTTAGTTTCCCCTTCTTTCTTTGAAAGCATAAAAAGGAAGATTGCCCTATAGTTCAATTACATTTAAACCTCATGATTTTTTTTTTTTTTTTTGGGTGAATTTGTTAGAATCTTGCCCTTGTATAGCAAGAGTTAGGACCTTTGGAATTTTGGAATGAATGATCATTTTGTGTGGTGTAATTCCTTCTTGAATATGTAGTTTCAAGTGATCAGCACATGAATATCTATTAGGAGAGAATGGTTGGAATTGATATTCTTTGTTTATTACAATAGTTATATGATAAATCAATTTAAAAAATTTGTTCTTGTAATTGAATTAACAAATGCTTATTCAGTTAAATTTATTCTTCTTCTTGGATTTCAATTTGTTTTTGTGATGATTCTCCTGTTTCTACTAATTTTGATCTTGGAGTTGATATCTTAGAGGTTTTTGCTAAGGAATTTCGATGAGAAAATAGTTATTACTTATTAAATGTGTGTGTGTGAGAGAGAGAGAGAGAGAGGGAGAGAGAGAGAGAGAGAGAATCTGGAAGAAAATTTAGAGAGAGAGAGAGAGTCTAAAAGAAAATTTTATATTATCTCAAAGAGAGAAAAAACAATAATATAAGATCATCGGACCTAAGAGAGAGAGAGTAAAATTGTGTGTGCCCTTGTCAACTTTTTGTTTGTTTGTTTGGCTTTTTAGTTTATTTGTTTATATATTATGAATTCTTTGATATTTCTTTTTTCTTTTGTTACATTTGTACTTTAACAAATATTCAGCAAATAAGCTTTCAAAATATGCATCTAGAGTCTTATGTTCACACACACACTCTCTCTCTCCCTCTTTATATAAAGTAATATTTTTATATAGCTTGTTTTTTTAAAATAAAATAAATCAATAAAAATAAATTAATCTAAATACATTCTTCTATCACTTTTCTTGTTTTGGCTTATAGAAAGCTATATATACTATATTTTAAGAAGTTAGCATGTTTTCAAGTAGAGGAATATGCCAAAAGAATAAGAATTATGGTTTCATTACACTTTTGTCCAAGAACAAGATCTATCACAAACTAATGTTTTTGAGCAAATTGCATTTTCTCATTCTAAGTCTAAGCGTTGAGGACAGTAATGGTGTCCTTCATAAACTTCAAATTTGAGTAATCAATCTTCTAAAGTTTTTTGAGTCACTTGCAATGTCCCCTACAATTAAAGTTTTTTTCCAATTTATATTATACTTAACCTTACAATTCAATTATTTATCTCGTGATAACATTAAAAATAAAAAGTAAAGAAATAAAAAAGGAAAAAAGAAAAGAAAAAGAAATGAGAGGAACTCTTGACTTTCATATTCTCATCAACTAAATGAATAGACAAACTCATAAGCTGGGTTTAGATTCCACTGAAAATGCGTGTTTGCACTTTTTCTATGGGTCCCGTGCACTGTTCACGGGACCTGCAAGTACGAATTTAAGCAATTATTAACAGTGGAGGAACATTGCAACTAATCCTATAATCTTGAGGTTGATTCCTTTTTTTATTTTTTATTTTTATTTTTATTTTTATTTTTTGAGTGATAGAGGTTGAAAAAGAAAAAAAGTTTGATTACTTAAAGGAGTTGTCTACCACAATTTTCTTTTGCTTTTATCCACTTTGCCACTTTGGGCCTCTTCTACAATTTACTCATATAGAATAATAGAAACAAAAGAGGTGAACTTGTTGGTGGTCGGCAAAATAAATATTATATATTTTTTGGAGTAAACCCCACCTCAGCATTATAATTATGCATCACAAAGATGTTTAATTTGATTCCTTATTCAGGAATAAACCTTCACATATTCATCAATCCTTTAGTGAGAGTTGTATCATCATGTCCTTTTACAAAGACAATAGTTGTGTTAGCCACACCATTTGAAGATAAGCATGAATAGTAAGGATGAGTTTTTCATGACTCATCACTCACTCCATTTAATTTCTTGCAACAGTATTGCATTGTTATTGGCTAGTTGTAATAAGTAGGTCAAAAGGGAAAATTTTACCTCAATCATAACTTTGAAAGGGTGATTATTCTTTTGATTCTTATCAAGTTGACTATTCTTTCTTTCCCACCTTATAGAAACGAAAGGAAAGCTAGTAAAGTGATTGTACCTTCTCCCTTTTGTTTGGTTGTGTAAAAACAATTGGCTAAAGTTAAAGTATACTTGTGTGAAGTTGTACTGTCTTTTTTTTTTTTTAATGAATAAATATTAGAAAATTTATTAAAGGAAAAAAAAAAACGACCAAAAAAGGAACTAGCTCACCAGTAAAATTAATAAATAGTATCCACCATAAATCTGAGAAACGTGAGCATCATATCACCGTGTTCAAGTAACATCTAATAATTACTCACTTACAAACCAAAGATAAAAGATGGATTAGGGTCCTTTGGGGATTGGGCAGAAACATTAGCAATGAAGTTGTATTGTCATGAGTTTTGGATTCATGTTTCTTTTTTAGCATTCATTTAAAAAAAAATTAAAAAAGAAGTTTGCTTACTATAGTTCGAAAACATTTAAACCTCATGAATATTTTTGCTGAATTTGTTAGGATCTTGCCCCTGTATGGCAAGAGGAATTTGGAATGATAATCATTTTTGAGTAGTATAATTTCTTCTTGAATTAATGCAGTTTTAAAACTCTATACCACAAAAATTCTACCGATAAAGTCATAAAACTCTACTTCCTCCATTAATGTCAAACTAGCACTTTGTAGTTTGTAGTAGAGCTTTTGTGATATGCATGCACTAACAAAGAGAATTAACTAAAAAAACTTGATAGTGTTTTAAAATTCTAAAATGTTCATAAAATATGAACAATAAATTGTAGCACTTTTTCTATGAAACTCCAAAACTTAACTTCATTCTTTTCTTCTTCTTTTTATTTATTTATTTATTTTTTATTTATACAAGATAGAAATTATACTATAGTCTAATTTAAGTGTATATGTGTGAGTTTCCTCCTGGAGACTTGAACTCCGGTCCTTATTTGTGGAGTGACAATCACACCAAGGGTGTGTGGTAGTTAATTTCACTCTAAAAGACAACAAAAATATTTTATGTGAATTAAAAGCTTTCAATTTTAGTTAATGCTACCACACACACTTTTTAAAAAGATCTAAAGACTCTTTTCTGGCTTTGCTTTCTCTTTTAAGGAAAGTCTAATTCCATTGATTTTTTTTGTTTCATGTAGCAATCAATTTAATTTGGAAAAAGTTCAGTTTTCCACATTTTGTAGCGCACTAAGGACTTTTTTTGCTTTTGTTTGTTCCACCATTAATTAGAGATGAGCATAAGAGCATGGATGAGAATTTTCGTTATCACTCACTCTTGAATCTCTTTTGCATTCTTTTCTTCCAAAGAAAAAGAGAATTTTAATTCTATGATGCCCTTGAAAATGGTGATATTAAAGCATAACTCATTAAATTATTAAAGTCTATATATGTCATTGATTAGACTTTTCTCCCAGTTTCTGTAGGGAGCTAGTGAACTATTACAAGTTACAACTTTGTTATCAAAATTCATAAAAAGGAACTTTGCCAATATTTGGTTTATGTTAAAAATAAAATTTCTTTAATTTAATTATTATAAGTTGTTATTGTTTCTTTCTTCTGAATAGTGATGGTTTCCTTCAACTCAGCATCAGGCTTGGAATCTTAGAGATTTTTATGAATTTTCAAAACATGTTTTTATGAATGAAAAAAAAAAAAAAAAACATTTTTTTGGTGGTTTCAAGATCATAACTCATAAACAAAAGGATGAACTTGTTAGTGGTTAGAAAAATGAACATTAAATGGTTTTTTTTTTCCTAGTGAAAACCAACTTAGCTTTATAAATTACAAAGATATTTAATTTGCTTCCTTATTCAGGAACAAATAAATGGTTCTCAACTTTCCATATCATTACAATAGTGGAGCATGAAGAGTAAGGATGGATGAGAGTCCATTTATGACGTATCGCTCACTCCTCCATATATTTCTTGCAACACACTGCAATATTGCGGTCAAAAAAGCAAATTTTAATTCAATCATACCTTTGAAATGGGTGATTAGTAAGTCATTAAACTATGTCATTACATTCCAAATAGTGTTCTCATAAAAAGGAAAAAGGTTCCAAAAAATTTTCTCAAAAAAAAGAAAAAGAAGAGTTAAAGGTATACATGAAGTTGTATATGACATCTCCTTAAGCAGCATAAATTTATCTAGTTGTTTATTCTTTGGCTGTTTAACTTAAATAAGCAGCATAAAATTATCTAGTTATAAAGCTAGTGAAAAGTTCTAATTTCTTTCTGTTTTTTTTTGCTAAATAAAATATTACTCCTGAAGAAAATTTATGAGCATTCCCACCTTATATAAAGGAAGTTTGCATAACTGTATTGCTTGCTTTATCATTTTTAAAAAGACACACCTAAGTTTATCTTGTTCTTTAATTGCTTTATCATAGTGGACCAAACAGGAAATTTGTTTTTCTCCTTTTAATATAGCATGCATGACTGCATGATGGACCATGACTTGGGGGACAAGGATATAGAGTTTGACAAAAGCTATATTGCTGATGGATTAGGAATTGGAATTTTCGTCACCTTGCAAAAAGTTGATATCATCATCAAAGAATCTAAAGTAATTCAAATGCTTTTGAGTTCTTTGAAATCAGCATAGTCAGGAGTTTTAAATCAAATGCACTGTGTATAGCACTCAACCTATAGCCTGAAAACCAAAATTGAGCTATATAATGAAAGGTTCATACTTCATACTTGCATTAAAAAACACACACACACAAAAAAAAAAAAAAAAGCATTTCAATTCTAAGAGAGACAATACTCATCCTCATACTAGTCAATGATGTTTATAATTCACAAACATCAAATCCACAATTTGACCCCTATAAGTTGATATTGCTTTAGTAGGTTGATGAGTTAATTTAAGAGTGTACGATGGCTCATTGTGTTACTATTAACTTTGTCGTTAACAATAAACTTCTCAACTTCGAATTCAATAATCAAGTGATTGTAACTAGTTCTCATTTGAAAAAAAAAGTTATGAATGGTTCAACATGCTCTCATTATATTCCCTTACTGACATGATTTATAATGAGACATCATTTTTAATACTGAAAATCATACCTTTAAAGTGTCAAGACATTTTTTAATAACATTGTGAAGAGATGAATGTTTGTAATACCTTTAACCCTTTAAACAACTCCCACCTTGAAAGTAGGGCTGTCCATGCAAACCAGAGACCTAACAAAACCGACCAACCTAACTGAAACCGACTTGTCACTGCCGAATTTGACACCTCTGGCGGTCGGTGATGGGTCTTAGCCCTCAAAAACTGACTCTAGTTGGTCGAGTGGCAGGTTTCATCCTCAAAAACCCGAGCCACCCGACCTGCCCAACAAACACTCAAAGAAGGCCAAAAATTACCTAGATCCAACGACGATTTGGCGCTTCTTAGCTTTGATCTGGCCACGTTTGGCCTCCCTTTACTCAAATTCGCTCAAATCTAGCCAAGATCTACTATCTTCCTCGCTCAGATTTGCTTAAATCTAGTGATATTTGGTTGGATCTAGCCCAGATCTACTCAAATCTGGCCACCTTCGCTCGTCATCGAACCCGCCTGAACCGACTAATGGCTTTCCTGAGCCTGATCCGACTCGACCCGTGTTGGTCTATGGTCGGTTGCAGGTCCTTTCTCCTTCCACCTGACCTGAGCGGGTCAAGTCCGAGTTGAGGCCAGAACCGACCTGTGGACAGTCCTACTTGAAAGTATGAATATGCATGTTATCTCTCTATATCCAATATGGAGGTAAAAATTCCATAGTGCATAGATAACTAAATCCACTAAATATAGCCACCTAACAAAAAGAAACAAAGAAAGAAAGAGACATGACAGACATGAACTTTATATTAAAATCACATGCGCATATCACATTTTGGTCTATCATGGCCTAAAGAATTAGAAAGCTGTTTTTAAGAAAAAAACAACTCAGAAGAAAACAATTACCAAACGTACTTTCAGATCGCAAGCTGTTCTCTTCATTAACCAAAAAATGTTTAAATATTGAACTATAAATCTTATTCTTATAGTTGTCTGTTTACTTTTTTTTGGCACTAAAAGCCATACAAACAGAATCTAAACTGTAAGTTATGCAGTTTTGATTATTATAACCGTTTCAAATAGATTTTGTTTTCTCTAACAGACCAACTGATCAGACCCTTTTAGGCATAATTCTTTGTACCCAAATAAGCATAATCCTAAATCCTAAAGACCATAGATCTCTAAAAAAAATCACAATATAAGAGTAAAAGTTGACTCCTCATTCTTCTTGCACATACAACACCAATCAATCCATGGCAAGAATGTTTCTTGTTCGTAAGTAATTTATTATGAGAATTTTCCCAAATCAACAGTCCAAAAAACAAACACCAAAAAAAGCTACTTTTATAAGAACTTCTACCTTCCAAATGCTTTTCCAAGAAAAATGACAAGATTAGGATGCTTCTTTTTATTTTGAATTTAGAGAGAGAAGCATGGTAGTATACTAACCATGAACTTGTACTAACACTATCTGGTTTTAATGGTTCTTCTCATACTTTGCAAAATATATCATTCCCCAAACTAAAAAAGAATGGTTCAGGCATACGTCATGTAGAAATATAGGTATAAAGCGGACATGACACAATGTACAAGTACAATCTGTAACTGTAAACTCTTCTATTTGGTATATCAAATCTGTTGTTAGACCAGAATCTATTACAAGATAACTGTGTATACTTTTCTTGAATGCAGTCCAAATACAAGAGGATCCTAAATGTATGGTGCATCTCACCATGCTACAAAAAGGTGATTGCCACCAAACTATATTTATACGTGTATATATATATATCCTCAGTCTCAATGTTCTTTCTCTGATCTGTTTCTTTCCTATTTCTTTTTCCCAATTAAGGGGAAACAGAGTAAAAGGCAGAACAGAACGGGACAGTGTTGAACGCTAGCCCCATTTTATCAACTGCGAGGCACAGGGATCTTGATGTACCTGAATGAAAAAGTAGGTCAGCAAGTCTCACCCTAGTGACTTCACTGATGCTCCTTAGAGATTATAAAAAACTCGATGTTTCCGTCCAACAATGGCACATGAATCATCTAACATGGCCCTGTCACATAAAAAAGCTAAAGATGTTTCTGCCCAAGAACTCTGATGGTTGGCTTTGCTCCAGGAATCCATCAATCTGTAGCCCCCGAGCTTTCCCCTTCCTTTTTTGGGATCCTTCTGTACAAGTTTTACATCTAAGTTCTTTTACACCTGAGGTTTGTCAGGATAACGACTGAGAGCATGGCATCCTTATTGGTGAGAACACTACAGTCAGTCGTGCATGATCAGAAAGCGAATAGTCTTCAGGCCACGTTCCTTTCTCCACTTCAGGAGGGAAGAGAACTGCATTTTTTATACTGAAGCCGATGGTTTGCTCCTGAATTCCCCTTGCCTCATGGCTAATTTCCTCTCTTTGCTCTGACCCTGAAGAATTCCAAATTCGCTGCTGCAATGCCATAGTTCACAACATGAACAGATAAATTTGACATCAACTAAAATAATTTCCAATGGGGTTGTGATCTATACATGAGACCATATTATAACAGGAGACGTGATCTGATAACAATCTATATATATATATATATATTGCTGCCACAAGTTTTGAGCCATCCAACCCCATAACATGAACAGCATAGATATAAGCAAAGCAAAATTGTCTTGCTCAAATGTAAAGCTTGAAACCCCAGAGTGCGACTGGTGCTAAAGCCTATAAATGTTTTACTACCAAAAGAATTGGTTGCATTGTTTGAATTCCCTGAAGCTACATATAGATGAGAGCTAAATCAATGACTTCAATTGAACATAATTTACCTGAAATTCTGTTAAATCAACAACACCGTTTCCATCTTTGTCCGCTTGATCCCACAATTCCTTTGACTCTTCAACACTAAGTCCATTGCAATGGCCAATTAAATTAAGCTGCAATGAAATGACAATACAGTATTAGAGAACTTGGGCTCTGAAACAAATGTTAATTTTGCTTAGAAACCAATATATATGTGAAAAGTTAATCATGTCCACCAATCCTCCTCCAATAATTATACTGTACCTGTCTAAGTGCTTCACAGAAACCTGAGTAGTTAATGTAATCACCATGGTTGTCAGCCTTCAGAAAGGCAAATGCATCATTTTCTGTCAGTGATGCTCTCCGTAGTAGATACTGAAAATTGGAAAGTTCAACCATCAGAATGCAGAAGGAAACATCTGCAAAGTGTCACAACAATGTCTAAACAAAGTTAAGGCTGAAAAATGAAGTAACTGACCTTGAACATGGCAAATACTGCTTCACTCCAACTTGTTTTTAGTAGTTTCCGATATCTATTTGGATTAAGAAGCCATATGAAATCAACACCACATATGTTCCCCCGATGATTTCGGTGGCTAACCCACTGCATTCAGAATAAGAAGAGATCAGGAATGTGAAAAGCAAATACAAGCACTAAACAGATCTTCTGGCACAAGGGAATGAAATTTTGAAGTGAAGTAAAGATTGACCTTTTGTGCATCTGCATCAGCATATTGATGAGCAGTATCATATGATGACACAAATCCCTGGGATCGAAGGAACTTGTAAACATGTCCACGTTTGCTTCCATTCCAGTCACTACAGTGAGTACAAATCACAAGACGCATATGAGTATAATTGTACAGTGAAAACAACACAGCAATATAAGCCTCTCAAAACAGAAGGTGCATGTAAACTCACCCACAGAGTATGATTGGCATGGGATTAAGATCATTCTCTTTCTGATAAGATTCCACGTATTGCAGGATTTTGTAGACCTACAATGAGAGATGTATAAGATACGATCAAGGCAAGGCATCATGGATAATGACTAAAATGAAATATTTACGGTATACATACACAGGAATATAAAATTGAAAACGAATTACCTGGTGCAATCGTACAATACACAGGCTTGAATCATGAGGAAATAACAAGTGGGTATTCACAATGAGAATTTCTTGCCGGATATCATTGGTTCGACATTGTGAGAATGGGGCAGCTATTTCAACATGTAACAACTGAGCCACACGGTCTCCAAAATCATTGAAAAGAAACTCGCGATAGTTAAGAACTTTAAAATGATCCTTACGCACTGCAGTCAGCAGACCTATAGAATCCAACAGAAACACTGTAAATTGGTATGAATGCATTGACTCAGGTTAAAAGGGTGGAAAAAATCAGCAGCATATACTCGTTCATAAATGAGGTGGTTTATTTACCACTAATATATATATATATATATATATATATATCAAATACTCAACTTTACCCTCTCTCTCTCTTCAGAAATTTTAATATATAGCTGACATTAGACAGATACTTCTATTGGGTGCCAAATACAATCACATATAAGAAAGATCAGAAAAGACCAACAATACTGATGAGTCTGTTAAAAAGGCCCATCCCACTCTCTTCAACATGAAAACTGTATAGTAGGCGGAACTCATCTGTTAAAAAGGATTACCCCACACTCTCCAACAAGGTAACTGTATGGTCAGGTGGAGCTCATCCTCTCTTCCACTTACAAAGTCTTTATTTTTAACCTGGTTTCTTCACTTATGTTGACTAATTACCAAAATTTCTACAAAGAAGGGAGCAAAAAATAGTGTCAACATCAAAAAATAGGAAGCACAGTTTCCTTTCTAACAGATCTCTAGAATAAAATGGCTTTTCCCTTAAATTCACAATGTTCATTCCCTTTTTAACCACAATATTGTAAGGTTGCATGTTTCCTTCCATCTTTCCTGAATCCAACAAACCAGACCATTAGGCAACTGATGATGGGACACATTATCACACAAAAATTTCCAAATAATCAGTATGCATATCTGATCGGAAACTTTTACATCCAAAACAAGCCTAATTAAGTTCAATTTCTATTAGTTTTATGTAGTCTAAATATGTATAGTGTCAAAACAAGGAATCTTTCAATAATTTGTTTGTGGGAAAACAACTTATATTAGGACCCAACAACAACTTGATAAATCTAAAATGGGTTTTAAAGAGAATACCATCACCGCGGTTGTTCGTCCGTCCAAGCTTGAAATTAACATATCCGGCATCACCAAGTCTCTTCTCATACAAATTAACAAGCTCCTCATTTCCAACCCAGAATTCCTGTGCCACCAACACACCAAATCCACCATATTAGCATATACCCATTAAGAAACTAGTTTATTCTTTCATCCAAATCCATTAAAATCCATCAAAGAAAGATATTAATTTCCCCAAAAAAAGTGGGTGTTAAGCAAAAACAAACCTGAAGACAAATGATAGAAGATCTCTCATATATCAATGAATCCAATATGCTACGATTCCTGGCCAACCAATACGCTCTGTAATCGCTTTCACGGCAACTAGGATCCTGCTTCAAACATTGAAAGTAAATGAATACCGAATCAAATAAAACACAGAAACAAACATTGAAAGTAGAAACTACCATTACCCACAAAAGCAATTGAACATACTATGCTCAAGAAAATGTAAATACCAAATCAAATAAAACATAGAAACAAGCATCTAAAAGTCATTGAAACATGAGCAAATTCAAACTACATATGAAAAAAAATAACAAAAGGGTACCTCATGGTTGAGGCGCTTGTAGATTGGAGCAAGGATGTTGAAAGTGGTGCAAGTAATACAAGGCTGTTGGTGTTGCTGTTGGTCTCTAATGGAAGAAGAAATTGCATAGCTCCCTATCTTTGAAATCCTTCCCTTCATTTTACTGACCCTCCTACAATCCTTCCTCATTTCTCTTCCCTCACCAATATACACACACACACACATATAGATAGGGAAATTAAAAACAGTTTCTTTCAATCACCCACCAAAGAAAAATACAAACTTTAAAGATGGGTTTTGTTCCTTTCCTCAAACAAAACAATGGGCCAGCTTTGATTCTGAAAGACAATGATGGGGTTTGGTGGTTTTTGGATGTAACAGAAACATGGAACCCTCTGTTTTTTTCTTCAAGGCTGCTTTGTTGTTTGATTATGTCTTGTTTATGAAGAGGAAGAAGGGGAATGGGAAGTAGCCGGTGGGAGAAAGGATGTTTAGGGAAGAGAGATCAAAGCGGAAATGACCGGTTGCGGCGGTGTTAAGTTTTGGGGAGAGAGAGAGAGAGAGAGAGATTAAAAGAACAACCTCGTGGTTGTTGTTGTCCTCTTATAATTCTACGTATTTTACGTTGTCTCTCTGCTAATTGCCTATGATGTGTGTGCTTTACATGTTTGCGTTTGTTGCGTATTTATAGAATACAGGAATAGTTGGTGTTTCTAGCTGCTCAAAAAGGAAAAGGGTAGGAACAAAAAAATTCACAACTTTTGCCGTAATTCGCCACAAGTTGAAAATGGTGAGGTTAAAATAATGGATTCATACTTCTATTTCTTACAACTCATTACATGTCGAGTTGTGGTAAAAATTATAGACCTTTTTTTTTGTGTCCGGAGTGTCGCTCGCTCAAAAATATATGATGACATAGAACGCGACGCAATATTCGGTTTATATTTATTGGAAAGAGGCTCTTAGGCTAATTTTTGACTCTATCACTCTGTTCTTTCCTATGCTTTTGCTTTCAACGAACGCACGGGTTTCCTGGCTTTTTATCTATACCTTTGATTACGTTATAAATTCTGCACAAAAATTCACATAATATCCATTTTTTTATTGTATGTTGTCATCATACATTGGATCGACTTGGATTCCCATCTATATCATAGACTACTTGTTACTACTTGTTGGTTTGACGTAATTTAAATCTAAAACCCTTATTCGTCTATTAAAAAGAAAAAAAAAAGGTTGTTAGTTGAGTTAATTGAAACTCGCTATAATCACATAATATCTATTTTTTTTTTTTAATTGTATCTTGTCATCATACAATGGATCGAGTTCGAATCCCATCTATATCATAGAGACACAGACTACTTATTGTTTTGATGTAATTCAATTCTAAATCTCTAATTTGACCACACAAAAAAAGTTCGATTTGAGTTAATTGGAACTCATTATAGATTTCTACGGTTAGGACTTACACTTCATTTGTGAGTTCATAAAGAAATATACTTAAATGAGTAAATTATAAATGAATAAAATGAAATGAATGGTAAGTAAACTTGTTTTGGAGTAACATAGAGGAAAAAGAATGAAATGATTTAATCACAATAGTACTATTAGACTCTTATTTTAAAATAAAATAATGAATATATAAGAGTATTTTGGAAGTTTTAGTGAAAATTTCATAAAACCCTATCCTATTTCCTCTTATTTCTCCCAATTTTGAGGAGAATGAAAATTTGAGGTTTTGAGAGAATATAGATAAATAAGTGTTTTATTTTCTATCCTATCAATTTCATTCTTTCTTACTTAAACTTCCAAATAATGGATAATTCTCTCCATTAAAAATCTCAAATAAGATAAATGAAAAAAAAAATATTCTAAAAATATTCTTTCCGTTCCATTTTTTTCACTTCTTCCAAACAAGGGCTTAGAATCCGTCTCGAATGGTACGATGAGAGCAACGTGTCGTGTCAATAGGATTAACCAAATTGGGGGGTGGCAATACTTGAGGACCCACAGAATTTAGATCTCTCTTTTCTCCGCCGAAAGTGAAAACAAATCGATGGGGTGCCTACAACGTGATGATGATTATAAAGCATTGGAAATCCATGATCCACTCATGTCTACTCGTACATTTTGTTTGATAGTTTATACAACGTGCGGTGCTTGGTTGCTGAGAGAATCAGATTCTCAATTCTCAGTCCATACAATGTTAGCAAAGTTCTTTTTATTTTGTTTGTTAATGATATCAATTTTTGATCCTTAGAATAAACTTTTATTATACAAAATGGGTTAGTGTAAGCTTTCAGTATCTCTGTGCTTTTAAGTTTTAACTATATATAAAAAAATCATGAGAAAAAACTTAATCATTAGATCAAGACACCAATCATTTTTTGGTGTAAGCGGGGATTGAACCCCAGATCTTTTATTCAATCATTAAAGACTTTACTAGTTGAGTTAACTGGAACCCACTAACGAATGAAAAATACAAAGAATCCAATATTAATGTATTAAAAAAAACCAACAATATACCTGCTCAACAAAAATCACCACACGATATCTCTTATTAAAAATTAGAATAAAAATAATCGTAAGTGGCATTAAAATTAGGCAAAAATTTTAACATACATCTAATTATGTTTATTTTTTCTAATAATTTGATTAATTATGTTTTATTTTTATGGTAAAAAATGTGTTTATTTTTAGATGCATTTATGTGTGTGCATGAGTTACAAGCCAGTTCTATTAATGTTAGGAACACCTGATACTTAGGTTAAGATAATTTGGGTAGTTAGTTGTTGACACCAAGAAACTTAGGGTCTTATGGGCAAAGCGCTGGCATTATTAACATTTTAAGTAGCACATTTAGTTGAGATTTGCAAACTAACTTGGGCAATTAACAGTACTAAATGTTAGTACTTTGATTCGGTATCTATGTTTCCCTGTTTTTCTAAGTAATTGAGTTGGAAATTAGGTAGTAATTTCATTATGGAAAGTGATGACTTTGCCGTGCTAAGAACTCAAAGTAAACAATTTCTCAAAAAAAAAAAAAAAAAAAAAAACTGAAAAAAAATACTTACATACATATTCTTGGATACAGTTTAGCTACACAGTTGGCTAAGACTACAACTTTACTCAATAAAATAAATATTACTATATATTTTGAAAATCTAACTGTTAATTAATTGCATGTTCTTTATGCTCTTAATACACATGTCAAATTTTATATCAGTTAGATATTATTTATACTATATGATCTATATTCTTATATTTTATACATAATTTTAAACTACAAAAAATTGCAATTTAAATAATTTATTGATGACATAGTTATTGATCTTTATAATTTTCTAGAAATTTTGCAAACATGGAAGACATAAGAAGAAGATATAATCCAATGGTGAATTTGTTAAAATTTGCCTCCAATAAATAGATATTGAGTAAGATTCTAGCTTTAAGTTACAACTAATTTTGTAGCTAAATTTTGTCTCATATTCTTCTTCTTTCTTTTCAAAAAAATAAAATAAAATATATATATATATTTATTTATTGTATACACTTTTGCAGGTTGATAGGTTCTTGTCAAGCATGGGGACCAAAAGCGAGTAGTTAAGACTTAAGAGTCACCCAATTGTATTTTAGTTCATAGAATTTTATGAAATTTTAATCAAGAACAAAAACTTTGAGAGTTGACTACAAGAGTGAGGACTAGACTAATTAACTGCCTATCAACTCCAAAAGATGGAAGCAAAAGTCCAAAAATCCTATCTATAAGAAGAAGAAAAAAAAGGTTCAAAACATGATTAGTGTAAAAGTTAATAAAAGGAATTGCCACATTAGAAGTTTGCTATCCACTTTCGGCCGGCTTTTGATGTGAGAGGTCATCAGTCATCAGTCATGGTTTTGCACTATTCAAATGTGAACCATTTTTTTCTTTTAAAAAAAAAAATGGTGAGCCTTATTTTTTTTAATAAGAAAAATGTGAGTTGCAACTAGAAGCATAGTTGTCAGTATCGTACGATACGCGATACGTATTGTATCGTGTGGAAAAAGTTCCGTATCGTATCGACGTATCGTAAGTGCTCATGAATCGTATGATATAGTGTATGTATCGTATGAATTGTATCGTATCGTAAAATTGTACGTATCGTACGATACATGGACAAATGCTTTAAAATGAGATTTTTTTGTTAAAATTTGTACTTTTATTTGAATCTAACAATTTGTTAGACTTGTTTTTAGCAAAAAATTATTAGTTTACTTAATTTAGCCTACTAAAATAATGTATTTATAAGTTTTTTTTTCCCTTTCTCCTACAATTGGACTACACAGTACACACTTACCTTTCACTTTAATATTTTAAAATTTATTTAAAATTTATTTATATTTTTATCGTTATTGTTATAATTCCAAGAAACTAGAATGCCAAAAAAAATTATAAAAAAATTATTAAAATAAAAAGAACAAGAAGAGATAGTAAATGTTAATGACGAATAACAATGAAGAAAATTTTAATGAAGAAATAAATTTGCAAAATTATAAACATGATAATATCGTTGACTTAGATGGGGTTGATTAGACAATTTGATGAATATGATGAAAATAAATTATTATTTTTGGGTCATTTGTAATATATTATCACTTTTGAATTTAAGTAATTTGAATGTGTATGTTATGAACACATGTTAGTTTGATTTATTTTGTTAGCTTGTTAAATATTATTACATAAGTAATGAATAAATTAGTCATTAGTTGAATATATTCAAAATTTATAATGAAAATACCCTTTATATATGTATATTTATAATTTTTTATAAATTTTATTAAGTGTTTGTGTATCTTATGATACACGATACGATACGATATACGATACGAAAAAATTAAAAATCGATTCACGATACGATTCATATTTTGACAACTATGACTAGAAGTTTCAATTTGGGCCACACCCACACATGAACCAATTTGTGATGTAGAAATTAGAATAAATTCTATATTATCAAATGGAGCCTCAATGAGCAATCAATGTCATCAAATTGCCTACTTTTGTTTTTAAGGATAGAGTAGGCTTGTAGGAGATATGAGTCATGAGTATGTCATCCATGGAGCTTTATTTTTATTTTTTTGTGGTAATTTTCATCCATGGAGTTATTGAATGGACTATATTGACTTGCTTTAAATCAGAAAAATAAGTTATTGATAGATTACTTATTTAGAAGTCAGACAAATTGTCAATCAAATTGTTAAAAATAATCTAAAAATCTTATCGCTCAACTTCTTAATATCTTTAGATGTTTCTAATTCAGACATTCGGGATTTAAATTCACTTTTTCCCAATTATCGACTCAAGTACATGTGAGGTACACATGAGACGTGACATGAGAGGTTAATAAGACGTGTGGTGTTGTTTTCACAAACCAAACCAAATTGCAACTACAAGTGGAAATTTGAGCTTTTTTTTGGCAATCGAATTGAATGGCACAGTGCAATTGACCAGTTGTTATCGCAAAATGGTTTTGTTTGGTGTAGAATTAAAGCTAAATCCTCGATCATATCAGCTGTTAATATTAATAACAAATGTAAAACTTCAGAAATGTTCAAATATTTCCTTACCCTGTCTTATACTCTTATATAAAAAATGAATGGGTTTTGCCAGTTTGTTGAGGTGGAAATGTGTTTATATATGACTTTTTGTAAGTATCATCGACATGGTTAACGACGAAACTACTTTTAGATCATGGGGTAATTATTGGGTACTCTCGGAGTATCATAAATGCGTACTCCCCCCTTTCACATAACTGTGGGTTCCACTAATTAAATTTATGGTGAGACTTACAATTCATGTGAGAAAGGAGAGTACGCATTTATGGTACTCCTGGAGTATTTAATAATTTTCCTAGATCATGAGGCTATACCCCAAAAAAATATAATAATAATAATAATAATAATAATAATAATAATAATAATAATAATAATAATAATAGTAATTATTATTATTATTATTATATTTATTTATTATTTAAATATAAAATTGAAGCTTAGACCTTTTAAATTTTTATATAGAATAGAATGATTAACTAGCCTACACTTGTGAGTTCCAGTTAACTCTATTGGTAAAGTCTCTCATTGTTGAATAAGAGATTTGGGTTCAATCATCGCCTACACCAAAAATCGATTGATGTCTCGCTCTGGACATAAAAATGAAGGGATACCCTCCACCTAATTTAAGTGTTGCTTGGTTGCCCATCTTCACTATAGATTGAACCCTGCAATTTCCTGAATTGTCTGACTCACTAAGTTTAGCTATACGAATAAAAAAGAAAAAAAGAAAAAAAAGAAAGTGGATATTAATTGTCTGTGTTTGGGTATTGATATAGTTAAGAGAACATAAAACAAATGATGTTCTGAAAAATAGTTTTTGTTTTGTTTTGGGTGTTGTTTTCGTAACCTATTTGTCATGTAGTTTTGATAGAATCATATATATATATATATATATATTTTTTTTTTTTTGATGCGAACGACTTCAATTAATTAAGAAGAAGAAGAAAACAGTACATCATGATTAATATGATAGAATCATATTGAAAGTGCTATTTCATGTCAAATTGTTTTATTTTTAAATTTTCTCAAAATTAGATTTTTTCTCTCATATAGTCGTCATCATCAATCATCTTTTTCTTTTTTTTGGCAAATATATCTTTTTGGTCCTTATATATTGGGAGTATTTTCATTTTGGTCCATATGTTTTATAACAATTCAATTTGATTCAATTTGGACCAAATTGAAAACTTTTAAAACATAGGGATGAAAATTAAAACACCCCCAAAATATAAAGGACCAAAAATGTATTTTTGCCTTTTGTTTTTTGTTTTTTGTTTTTGTTTTTGGGTACTCAAAGCTTTATTTATTTATTTTTAATTTGGAATGAAGTGTTAGACTGTGACAGCATAATTTTATTTTAGAAAACTAGGCTAGCCTATAAGTATAGAGATAATATATATATATATATATATATATATATAAAATTAATCATAGATGATTTTTCAAATTTAATAGAATTTCAAATTCCATCTTGATAGGTGTGAGTTAGAATAGAATAAGAAACAATCATTGTATATTTTTTTATGTTTATATTTTGTTAATATTGAACATGTCAGTTAATTTTTCATATATTAATTTAGTGTTGAATTCTAATATATTTATTATTCTTGAACACTCTTTATATATATGTACAGTTTTATTTCAGCAGTGCAAGGCAAAATGGTAACAACTAACAAGTAATAAAGAATGAACTAAGGCATGGTTTAGAGGAGGCTAACAGATTAAAGTGATGGGAGTAATTTTAACAAAATTGGGTAATGCTTTTTTAGGCTGAAAGCAATAATAGAGGAGATGAGACTTGCCATCATATTAATTTAATTTGACTATGCAGATCTGCCAAAAGCTGTGGTGTCTCTGGGCCAAGAGACAAAGAAGCATCTGGGGCTCTTAATGCTGGTTTTTCTCTTGGCAAAAAGGAGGAGGGGTTGTTGAAGACACGTCCATTTCCAATATTTGATTAAATGGATTGTTTGTTTCTTTGTCAAATACTATAAGATGAACTAATTGATAGTTGATACAATACTATTCTTGCAACTTGGAACTAATTGCAAGTGACTCTCCAACAATATAAATTTCCTGGTTTTTTTCACTTTTCGTTTTTAATATCAAGTCCCTGAATATTTTAAGGTAGTTTAGTTTCAAGTTAAGTACATGCATCATTGATTTAATACTAGAATGAAAAAAAAAAAAAAATCCCAAAAGGCCCAAAACTACCAAAAAGAGGGGTGTCGGCTTGCGCCTTTTTTCCACAACTGTCGGTCTGAGATTGTTTTTGTTTTTGCTTTTTCTTTCTTTCTTTTTATATAATTGGCTGAGGAGGAATTTGAATATGGACAAGTTACACCAAAAAGTGTCAATTGACTTATAAAACTCTTGATGGCCATTCGGAGTTAACTGACCTAAGGCGAACCAAAAACTTTAGCTTTTAATTATGCACTTAATGCCATTGCTAACTGATCATTTAACTATACCTCTTTCTATGTTTGTATTGTATGATTGAATACTATATAAAATATTTACAACGTTGTTAATCTTACCAAGTTGATTTTTTAAGGGAGCTAGCGATCTATAAATGAAGCATTTGAGTCCTTTTAACACCTCTCACATGAAATTTCATATGGCACCCACGTACGTACACCCTCACAGAGTCACAGGAAGCAGAGGTGCATTCATGGCTTATTGGCTTGGCATTATTACTATTCAACGCTCCAGCTAGCAATTGCTTTCCTAGCCACATTTTCACACATGTAGACCCACTGTCCTGTCTGTCCAAGTGCTTACAAATTCATACACCCTTAATTCCTTAACTCACCTAACTAGTAACTACTATAGAAACTAGCACACTCAAACACATTTATGGATCGCATACAAATATACAATGATGGTTGTGTTTATTGGTGCATAAACAGTATTGTTTTGGTGCTTTTGTAGGAGCTGGACATGGATGTCGCGGAGGAACTCAACAAGAAGCAAAAGAAGGGAATTTCGCAGAAACGGAACAGAATTAGCTTTTCAGCTAGCTTGCCTGATGATGTCTGTGGTGTTTTTGCAGGTAGTGTCTGTGCAGTTAAGTACTCTTCAAATCCATTTTTGGATATGAGGGAATCGATTTTGGAGATGATTCAGTATGTGGGAGTCTCAAACTGGAAAGATATAGAGGAGTTAGTGTACTGTTACATTGCTCTCAACTCATCAGAGATTCATGAGAGTATTAGAGATGCATTTCTCAGTCTTGCTTCTGCAAGAATGAGCTAAATTGACTCTCTACCCTTAGAGGAATCAAAGAAATTGTTTCTTTATATGTTTGATGAACTGCCATATGATTAGTTCATAAAGTGAAGAACTTTCTTTGCCTTCTTGTTCTCAGTTCTGTTATCAATTTTCTTGAAGGAAGAAAAGGCAATGATATGGTTTCCTTTTTATTTTTCTTTCTCCCACCACCTGATCATACATTTGCTAATTGCAGTATAGTTCGTTTTGTTGTTCACTTTGAGCATCAATTTGAATTTAGAACTCAAATGTTAGTAACTGAGAGGAGCTTTTGCAATGTATGATAATAAGGCAATCCCTCTTCAAGAAACACTTAAATAAGCAAGCAGTTGTTAGATGAGATAATGTATGAAATTCACATCCTAACACGTACCTGTGGACTGAATCAAGTCACAATTTCTCTTCTATTAGCAGCTCAGATGTCATTTATGGATAATGTATACCATAAAAATTTGGCTGGCAAAAGGCAAAGATAGGCAGATGCCCAATCCTAGTCTATGAATATCAACTGATAGTATGTCACTTGAAATTATCTTACCCAAAAAAATGTTACTTGAAGACTTTGAAGTTATACTTACTTACCAAAACAAAAGTTTCTTGAAATTATAGTTAATTAGCTGACTGAAACTCATATCGTCGCGGTTCATGCATAGTTTGGTTCAATAAGCTGATGCAGATATATCATGCCATCCATCTTCTCTAATTTGTTTAGGCATGCTCATCTAACAACTTCTTGAACCAAATTGCTTTCCTTATCACTAATCAGATATGAGCAGTAAATTTCAAGTTGAGATGGGGGAAAACCTAAGTTCTTATATATTGGTATAATGGGTCCGTTTGGATTGAACTTATTGCTGCTGAAACTGAAAACTGAAAACACTATAGCAAAATAATTTTTAAATATATGAATAGTGCCGTGGGACCTATTTTTAATATTTTTAAATACGTAAACAGTGCATGAACAGTACATAAACAGTGCGTGAACAGTACATGAACATTGTTTTTTTTTCTTGCACAGTAAAATCATGTGATATTACTGTTCACGTGCAGGGAAAAAAAAAAAAAAAAAAAACTGAAAACGCAAAACGTAAACACCACATTCAGTTGAATCCAAACGGGTACATAGTATTTACATCTGAGTGCACCATGCCCCCATGCAAACCTAATCCCAACAATTAAGAATGTGTGTAGGGTATAGACCTCACAAAGCCAACCTATATGATATTTCTATTAAATAAAAGTCAGGTTCAGTTATAGACTTTACCCACAGACCATGCTGTAAAAGTAGATGATAATTCTGCCAGAATTGGCAGCATACCATTATCATCATTATTAGAAAAATGTTGTAATATAGTACACTACATTCAAATCACCCTCCAGATTGCATCATATGTCCACCGATTCCTAACAACATTAAGTACGTCATAGTTGTATTAACCTTAAAACCATAAAACTTCACCAAGAACCTTGTAATTCAAATTGTTCAATGGCCTGATCTCCTTTATGAGGAGAACCAAAGTTCGAATGCTCCCTTCTCCATTTGTAATAACAAAATTATAAATAAATAAAAAAAAGAAATTCTTACAGCTTACTAACAATAATTATTGCATATTTGCTCTTTTTTATTTATTATTATTTATATAACTAGGTTGCATCCTCCATTTTCCACCCAACCAAATCGTGGCAAGTCGAGAAATCCTATATAAATCTAATTTTTGCTTAAAACTTAATTGTACAACATCAAGGGTGTGTCACAACTCACAACATAGGCAGAGAAAAAAAAATGTTATGACTTCAATCTTGTTTGGCTAGTAAAAATTGGTCTCTTGGATTTCTCACATACACTATGAATAGTTTAGTTAAAACATTGAAACTTTAGACCAATTAAACGGAAAATATCTTGAGCAAATAGTAATTTTTTCGATCTTAATTTTGGAATTAAAAACTATTGATGACACTTTTCACAATTATGGGTCTATCAAAATATTTATTTTGAAAAATTAGTCAAAGCCCACATACATAGACAAAGCCCATATGTACTTTTTCTGAAGGAAAATTTAAGAGATGTGGATTGGAAGGCAAAAGAGGATTTATCTTATCTTTTTTGGGTTTAATGGGAAAACCTTATAGATGGGCCTAAGGTATTTGCAAAACTCATCAGCCCATGAGTAGATCACTATGCATAAAAGCTACAAACACAGGAGAACCTTTTGTATCTACTAAATATTTTTGCATACCAGACAACCTCAAAATCCCAATTAATTCTAGACCTATCACCATCCAAAGTTGATTTTCATAATCCCACTTGAGTTTGAAAATAGTTGTACTTAGCAATTACTAGCACAGTATTACATTTGGGCACATAACTTTCCATTCCTGTTATAGATAATATAGATAAACTTCCTTATCTAATTTATCATTCCTCCCCCATCCCCCTGCGCGCGCACTTGTCATTACAACTGTTGATTACACTACTGCAGATTCATCAGCGCTTGTGGGTACTACTACACTACCACTACCAGTATTATTTTTTGCCTGAAGCAAGCTTTTCATCTCCTTCCTTTTACCCCACAAGAAGGAATACAACCCAACAATGATCAAAACTGTGCCTAGCAACCTGCATTGATAATTCAATAAAAGTGAGATTGATTTGATATATGTAGAGTGGTATGCAAAGAAAATGTACGGTCATAATAACTTGTCAAAAGGTAACATCTCTGGCTCAATTGAAAGAAAACAAGTCATACATTCCGAGTCTGATTTCTGCACCGAGTATGAGAGCTTCTAATATGGACACAAAAATTAGTGACAGTGGATTGAACATTGGGGCATAAACGGGGCCTCGAATTGCAATTGCCCATGAAATTAAGCAGAATGTTGCAGCTGTGGCTAGTGCTCCCTAGATGAATAAAATGCATTTGTCATTGTCAACATAACTGGGTACAAAATAACAATTAGATGTAAAACAATATTCAAATAAAAATGATGTCTAACAAAGGAAAATTATTAGACATCCCATTGCAAATTTGCTGTAAAAATGGTTGTGCTTGGAAACTTACAGAGTAAAATATTGTAATTAGTTGCAGATTCCACCCTAAGCTCCATGCAGCCTTCTGTCTATTTAAGCATAGGCCTATTACAGCTGATTGCATTGATGCTATGATGCATGTTAACATTATTGCCCAGTATTTTGATGGGAAAGTTTTGAGCAACTTAGTCTGTTTGGGGGAAAAAAAAGGATATGGTAAAGTTAAAAGAATGAGACTTGAAAATATCTATCATCTAAAATCAAGGCCAGTAGATTGATATGGAGCTTCCCATATCTTTGGTTGAATCCTAGTAGAGACTAATATCATCATCAGTCACTCACTACTCACTAAAAGAAAAGAAATTGATTGTACATCGTAATGTGATACATACTTGAACTACGAACCACACACTATAGGAGAGGCAACAGCCAACCAACATGAAAGTGCCTTGGACCCAATGAGCCATAGATGTTTTCAGAGCAACACTATGGTGAAGACCTTGATGACCAATATGGAAAGCTTTTCCTTCATAAAGACAAGCAATTAGTGCTCCTGCCACAGAAAAAATTGCCCCCAGAATCTTCATCTTGCCTGCCTTTGTATTCCGTCCTAGTTTCTCTATACTAAACCATTCAAAAACAAAATCTTGTCATATTGCTTTGGTGATTATAGACTGAAATTTCACATCTGGCTACTACGATAAGTTCAATTGATGATCAGTATACTATACCCTGTGATTATGGAGAAGACAAAGGTAACCATTGGAATCAAGTTGAGGAAGCTGATGGCATATGTAGCGTTGGTGTCTCGAAGACCATAATAGAAGAGTCCCATAGCCATTGATATTCTGTATTTTTTTTTAATTAAAAAAAATACATAATGGGAGAAAAAAAAAAAGACTCAAGAAGTCAGCATTAGTTTATCAATTAGAATTGGTAAAACTTGACTCACTTTTAGAATGGTCTAAAGCAAATGATTCTATGCTGGGTCTAAATGTGTTAACTTGACTGCATGACTTATTTATCAAATGGGGTCATGTTAGGTAATATTAACCCTATCTAATAAATATATCATTTAAGAATCAACTGATCCTGACGCATGATTATTAATAAATTTGTTGTGTTCTTATCTATCTATATAATTAAATACTCATGAGTCGACATGACACATAAACACAAATTGTCACCATCTACTACTCATTCCAAATTCTATTAGATTTTTAAATTTGTATATATCCAATGGTCCAAACCATCTAAAAAATTCCACTACTATCGGTATCTTGCACTAGGGACTGCAAGAGCTTGAAATTCACGACCCATAGGCAGCACAACACGACCTTTGAAATGAAATGGAAGGTGCCTATCGTACCACAGAAATCACAAAGCAAAGAGGCATTTAACATTTTCATTGCTTTTGCAATTCCCTACGGTCTATCTCTCATTTAGAAGAATATTTCCCCCAAATAATTAATGACTTCCAACTCCATTACAATCATGCTGTTTATTTGATCCTTTGGGAATATAAATCATAAAAGCTTCACCAACACTCCTTACTTCTTACCATCAACAGAATGAAAATGAATGGCTAAGAGCCAGAACCAAACCAACCAACATAAAAAGGCCAACCTTTTTTTTAAGGAAAAAAGCCACTTTAAAGGGAAGAGGAAAATGTGAATTAAAATTTTTTATCTACTTTTTTGTTGTTTTTTGTGACAGTAACACCCCACACGATAGAATATAAGATTTTGATCTTATTCATTATCACAAACATTTGGGCAAACAAAACTAAATATATAAAAATCTAAACCAATTATTTGAATATTAAAAAGAAAGTCAAATGAGTTCTTCAACCACTGCAATAAAATCTCATAACATTTTAACTACAAATGAGGTATTAGTTCTTCATAAGTCAAAATAAAATGAAAAAAGAAAAAGAAAAAAAAAAGATTATACCGAGATCCACCGCAACTCATAACAAGAGAGTTGTGAAAATATTATGAGATTTTATTGTGTCCTTAGGCTTTCTCAAGTCAAGTAAGTTGATACCCCTAAAATCTATAAATTTGTTATGTAAAATGGTTTTTTTTTTGGTTTTGGGATGGACCACTGCAAGAATGAATTAAATGAACATTTCTTGTTTTTAAATTTTGTTAGATGGCACCAAATAAATTTTTTTGTAAAAAAATTAAAATATTACATATATAAACATACGAGATCATGCTTCCCTTTAACTTCACGTAAGAAAAAACTTAGGTTGTCCGGGAGTAATGCTTGGGCTCTCACAAAAGGAGTGGGCTCCATGGTGGGACCCACATGTGGAGTCCACTCTTTTTTGTGAGAGCAAGAAGCACTGCTTTGGAACTGTCTAAGAATAGTTACCATCCTAGCATTAGCTCTCATCTTCAACCTCCAAGCATTAATTGAATACATCTCCTCATCATCTCACGACACTAGCATTAAGATAGCAGTGACAAAGCACCCAATCTCAGTAAGTGTTATTCACAACCATCTGATTTGCAAGAAAATGATTTACCATGACCTCCCTTACCAATATACAAGGTGGCCAAGCTCTAGTGGACAATACTATAGTCAACTTATAGATATCTCATAAATTTAATGAAGACGATACTTAAGAGACTTTAATTAGATGTAGTTATATTGGGAATTGCTTTTTACGGTTTTGCATCAGAGTAAGAGTCATTGTTTTTTGGGATAAGAGATAGAAAATGAGTGATTGTTGAACATAGAGTTTCATGCAATTCTACAAGCATCAAAAGGCACCCACTTTAGTCTCAAATGGTAATACTAACCCAGTTAAGGCGCTAAGAAAAAGCCAGAACCAAACTGACCAGCTCAACTTCTTTGTGATTTCCCTGCAACCATGCCGAACCATATACATTCACAGTATTATCAACCAAAACATAGTGAAAATGAATGTCACACAAAATTTATCAGAGGAACATTAAACAAAGGCTAGCTAACCTTTCGAAATAGAACGCAAAAGGGGCAACACAAACAGCAGCAACAACATTACGGTAAGTCATGAGTGCAAAAATAAACGTTCCCTGGCTGAGTATGACCCTTGACAGTATTTGCAGACCGGTCGTGAAAATTTGAACCAGCAACATAGCCATAGCTACCTCTGAAGATGCAAACAATTTCTTTACCTTTCCCATACCCATCTCTCTCTTTTCTCTCTCTCTCTCAAAAAAAAAAAAAAAGCAATAACAAAAATGAGAAAAGAAATGCAATGGGGTCAGAGAGAGAAAGAAAAGAAATTAATTAATGCTTGTGGGCATTGAAAACAATCCAAAGGGTCAAGGATTGTTAGAGTTGCAAGTAACAGAAGGCTTTTTTGAGTTACTACTTGGCACTTGCTATATATGCTCGAGTTTAGGAGAGGCTCTCTTTAAGTTTGGACACTGAACCTACTCCTCCACCATGTTTTTAGCTTAAGCCTTTGTGTTGTCCTCTATATATAATGTAAATAACTAAATATTCTCTAACCATCGTTTTACACGCTCTTTTATACTATATCCATAGGCAGAGGGAGGGAGAGGTATTCAGATCCTCTAAATTTCTTAGGATACTTTACAAATAATTTTTTTTAAATTTTAACTATTCATTTATGATTTAAGGGTTTAGATTCTGTCATGTCAGCATTCCACAAACAATACTTTTGATTATTTTGTTTGCAACATTATTTTATTATTTTAAGACTATTATTAGTGAAATGCTGACATGATAGAATCTAGACCCTTAAATCATAAATGAATGGTTAAAATTTAAAGAAATATATTGGTAGAGTATCCTAAAAAATCTAGAGGATCTAAATCCGAGCCGGGAGGGGAGGCTAAGAGCGACCATGGCACCCCCTGGATTTTCCAAAAATGCCCCCTCCCTTCTATTTAATGTTAAAATTTTAAAATATTGAGTAATTTTTAGGTGATGGCTCCCATTCATTAAAAAAGAAGAAGTATAAATACTCTTTAATTTATTGTTGTTCCATTTATTTTTTTATTTAATATTGACTTTTTTGTCATATATAAGTCATTAATTTTAGGAGCATTTAATTAAAGTCTAAGTTAATAAAAATATATAAGTAAATATCTTTAGCAAAAGATTTTTGTTGTTTTTAAAAAATAAAGTTATATGCATTTATATAGAGAGTTAAAACTATCAGAATACAATGATACATTTAACTTGGTCCTCATTGAGAAAATTTTCTATCTTTGCCACTGACTATATCTACATATTACATTTACATGAATTGATGCATACATTTTTCAAGGCAAGAAAAAAATTTTAATATCTACATTTAAAATATAAAAAGTAGATATGAAATAAATTGAGTGGAAAAATAATTGGCCATACTTGTCTTTGCCACATCATCAACTTTAACCCACTTTTGGCCCTTTACACTGATATGTGATTTGCATTATTAAAAGTTTGCATTTAATTTCAGCCCTTAATTTATTACCTCAAAGTCCTTACTTTTGTTGTAGGGAGAGAAAAGCACCATAGTCATTGTTTAAGAAGTTCGTGAATGGGATCGAACTATGAGATATTAGTGGGCCACGTAAGGATTTTCTTCTTTGGGTAAAACCTTTTTGAAAGAGGAATTCAATTTGGGATGGGTTTGGATTGCACTGAAAAGGAAACCGACGTGCGTTTGCGTTTTTTTTTGGATCCCGTGCACTGTTTATGAGATTCGCAAGTACGGATTTTAGCAAATTTTTCTTTAAAACTGAGTCTCACGGCACTATTTACATATTTAAAAATTATTTTGTTATAGTATTTTCAATTTTCAAAAATAAGCAGACTTCGATAAGATGGTTTTTCTTATGATTTGATGAGTTTGAATTGCCGAGTAATATTACGGCATAAATGCAGGCAAGGCAATGCACTTGTGATGAGTGAATATTTTCGTAATTTCAGTTTTACATCTTTTCATGCACCTTTTTTTTTTATTTGAAATCTTTCAGGCATCCTTTTTTATATTCTTTACATGATCTTTCCACAGAATCCACACTTGTCTACTTTGGAATTTGCTTGAAGATTTGAAATCAACAGTCACACTCACTAAAAAAAAAAATTTCATTTATTTCGAATCACTTTCTGCTAGGGTTCACTGAAAAGATAGAAACAAACACTAAAAATGAATTTTATCCCCTAAATTATACTCCAGTTTACATTATATCATTCTAAATTATGAGAATATACATTTTACACCTTTAAAATATATTACTTTCACACTTATCTTCTTAAATTATGAGAATGCACACTTAGAGTAATTGCATCAGTCCGGCCAAATTTTTCCGTTTATTTTACACTAAGAACTTACTTTTTCTATTTTACACTTCAATTTTTCCAAAACACCCACATCAGTTCATCTATTTTACACTTTACTCTATTTAAATAATAATATCTTTTTAATTTATAATTATTCTTTTGTTCTTATATCTTTATCTTTTCTTTGTACTTTTCTCATTCTTTTTATCTTTATCTTTGACCTTATCTCTCTCAGACTCCCTCCTTTGCTTCTTCTTCTTCTTCTTCCTTTCACGTGTCAGATCACCTCCCCTCCATAAGTAGCTTCTTCTTCTTCTTATCCTTTCTCTCATAGTCCGATCAGCTCTCCACCACAAGCACCAATCTCCACCACAAGCACCACAAAAATCAAAACCGACAAGCACCGATCTTTGTCGACCCACAAACACTGACTCCGTTGATCCACAAGCACCAATCTCTGCCGCCAGCACCGATCCACAAGCATCAAAACCCATTTCCGTCAACCCACAAGCATCGATCTCTGCCACCAACACCAATTCACAAGCATGCAGACCCATTTCCATCAACCCACAAACTTTGATCTCCGCCACCAGCACCGACCCACCAATCCACAAGCGGCCAACACCAACATCAATCTCTCTCTCTCTCTGTGTGTTGGTTTGTCCATGTGGGTGTGTTTGTGTATCTCTATGTTGATTTGTCTTTGTGTATGTGTTTGTGTGGGTGTGTTTGTATGGGTGTGTTTTTGTGTATCTGAGGAAAAAGCAGATGAGGAGAGGAGAAGTCTGAGACTGAGTTCGTTTTGCACACGGAGAAGAGAGAGAAAAAAAGGTGCGAAATTGTGAAATTAATAAAATAATAGGATGCACATCTACAGTAACCGTGTATATATGCACGGTTACTATAGCAAATGTGTAAATACGCACATTTTTAGAAGGACTGATGTGAGCAGTTTTGTGGCTTAAATGTGTAAAATTCCTCTCTTTTTCTATTATGCAAGAGTATACAAGAGCTGATGTGGATGCTTTTACTTCCATAAACTATTACCTATGAGATGGTGTGCAAAGTGTTACAGGGGTCATAGTTTAAGGGATAAGTGTAAAAGGAAATATAGTTTAGGGAGATAATGTGTAATTTTCCCTATTTATAATTCTATATTCATATCCATTTATTTTGATTCAATATATCTATATTAATTATGTTACTAAGAAGATACTTGTATTTTTTAAATAAAAATTTTATAATTCAATAGTTGGTAAATGGGAATTTGAACTATAGACGTCTCCATTGAAAACATCATGAAGTATTAGTTGAGTTACAAGGATGTTGATGATAGTTGTACAATTTTTAAAAATATATAATCTTGAGGCTACTAAGACTATGTTATTGAAGAAGATCATTTGGCCAAAACTTGTTTATAAAATTAAAAAGATTAAATTACAAATTATAAACTCTAATTTGACATTTTTTTTTAGTCCTTGTAATTTCAAATTTTCATTTCAATTCTTTAATTAACAGTTGTTTTTAATATAGCCCTTTCATCCTCTTTCATTTAGTTTAAGCCGTTAATGCTCACAAAATGATGAAAATACATTTTTTTTACTATAAAAAACTACTTTTTTAAAGATGAAAGCTTATATTTGTGTTAAAACACAAGAGCTGTTTAGACCCCCAAATTAAAGATTACTGCTCGGTTGATTTTACTCTTACTTAAACTAAGTGCGAAAAAGAGTAAATGCGAGCGTACAAACAATAAAACTACTCTAAGCCATATTCATTAAAACACAGCAGTAAAATGAAAGCTCAAAGAGTAGGGAAGAAGAATGCAAACACAAGATAACACGCCAATGTGTTATCGAAGAGGAAACCGAAGTACTCAATGTAAAACCTCTACGCCGCTCTTCAAGCGGTAAATCGATCCACTAGACAATCAGTTGGGATACATGAATAGCAAGAGACCCTCCAAGCCTAATCTACCCAATGCACCTAAGCCCTCCAAGCTCCTACTCCAATAAGGCTTCTCGGAACCGTGTCTTGTCTAGCTCTCTGGATCCCGCAATATGCCCGATTGCATCCGCTAAAACTTGGCTTCTTCCAATACTTCCCAGCAGCACCAAAACCTCACTTGACACTCAGAATGTGTGTGGTAAGTGTTTGGGCTATCAACCTCTCAAGAATATGGAAATGGAGAGGTAGGAGTTGAGGAAAAATCACAATGGATTGTGTAGAGAATTATGGGTATAACAATTTCTAACTCTTAAGGTTTGTGACTAGAGTTTTCTCTCAGAAGCACTCCTCAACATCTGTGGGTAATGTGGGTATATATAGTGTGGGCACAGATAGTGTGTATCAGATATGACAGACTGGCAAAACAAAATGTTTCGTGGGTATCTCGCAGGAAGGCCTTACCCGCGAGACACTCACGAAAACTAGCTGTCACCATCCTATCCTGACTCTTCACATTCCAGTCATGTGCTGGGCACATGCTTCACTTTGCGGGAAAGCTTCTTGCGAGCTACCTGTGAAAACTTCTTGCTCTTTACTTTGCCTTGAGTTTTCACACATTCTCTCACACACACAATCCTTACAAGAAATCCCACATAAAATACAAGGTACATAAGATTGAACAAAATTACAATCAAATTTGGCATTGAATTAAAGCCAACACAAAATAGTTATAAATCACAACTTTACAATTTCCCCCTTTGGCTATTCTGTGACAAAACCCCTAAAATAGATTCTAGACTTAAACGTGAGTTTGGGAATAGTGGCAAAACTCACTCACACCTAATCTAGAAGCTGTGAAGCACTTGCGTGTATATACCTGTAACTTGAAACACTCGCATATAAACAAAACTTTCATTAAGCTTATGACAAGTTGAATACAAGGTACGTATATAAGCAAGTAAAATGCGATCAAGGTAATAAACACTATATAGACAATTAAACATAACTTGATTATACAAGAACAGTTATTAAAGAATGACTACAATGAACATTTAGCTAGTAAATGATCATCCGGACATGCAATGCACTTAAGACCAGTCCGAGGATTAATTGCATGTCCAACACACAACCAATGCAGAATACAAGAAGTATTTGCATCAAGGATACAAAATCCTACTAGGGTACAAGTGTGTAGTACTCAGGATAATCTAAAAGTACTAAAAAAATGCTACAAAGCAGTGAAATAAACACAAGTACTGAATATTAAATTGAATATAAAACCAATGTACTTTAACTTTAAAAGAAAGTAATAAAAACAATCCAAGAGTTGTAAAAACTAATAAAGTTTAAACCAAACAAAGAAAATGCTAAACCATAAATCACCAACAATAAACCAATAACTATGTTTAGCTCCCCCTCAACTGTGCATACTCCCCCTTAAAATTTTCTCCCCTTTTTTAACCGGAATGGCCAAAGAGGCTAGAATTGTTTGGACTTTGAATCGGATCCCTGCTCCATTGACATATCCTCAATCTGTGAAGATAGTGTAGTAATCTGCCCTTGGATGTATGCAAACTGATTGGAGGTATGCTGCACATGGGATTCGAGCATGCCATACATCTGCTCTATCCATTCCATGAGATGATCCAGACGATCGGGTCTCCATGCTTGTGCTTGAGAGGATGGTTGAGCAGAACTTTCTGGTGCTGAGGTGAATCTGTCAATCTCTTCTTCAGTATCTCCACCCTTTTCCTCAACATTATCCCTTGGAATTTGAGAAACACCGGTTTTGGATCCGGTGATGTGGGCTTTGCTTCTGGTCACTGTGTTAGCACCAATGGGATAGTCTCTTGTCACGACAGTAAGGCCGCTTGGAATCTTCAATTTTGACTTTGCAATGAGGCCCACGATGAGAGTGGGAAATGGCAAGATTGTTCTGGAGTTTCGTTTGGTGATGCTCTTGGTTAGGAGGTGGTATATGTGTCCACATATGTCGATCTCTTTATGTGTGAAGAAATCATATAGGAAAATGGTTCTTGGTGCGGACAATGAGGTCAAGTTAGTCATCAGGTAGAGATTGTGGATCATTACATAGGCTAATGTCCTCATCTCTGCTTCGAAAGGGATAGTGTTCATCGATTTCTTGTTGAGAGAGCCACCAAGGAGCATTGCCATTGGCTCAAGAGAGTCCAATCTGTCATCATATTTTATGGAGATTCGCTGAGAGGGTGGACACACTTCTAAGAATTCTTGGATGGAGTCCCTTGTGATAACAAACTCCTTGTGTCGCACCCAGTAGTTTATGTGGTCTCCATCCACAGTGGCATTGGCGAAGAATTCTCATATGATTTCCTCATAAACATTGCCACTTGGATTCAGCAGCTTCGTCCAAGTTCTCTCCTTGAACACCTCAGGGATGGAAGTGTCCTGAAGTGTCTCCAATCGAACGACCCTCTCCATAATGATTGTTGCTCGTTTGTACCAATCATTATATGCCATGTCTACGTCAATGGACATGAAGTTGTCGGAGTCCGTGCGTGGATGCTTGGTGGACTTCTTGGATGCAGAATGCTTGGTGGGAGACATCTACACAAGTAAACACACAACAGAAAAAAAACAAGTGCAAAAACACAAAAACAGAACACAAACTTGATTAGTGTCAAGTTAGTCCAAAACATAAGCACAAAGACTTAAAAACAGAACACAACAGTGTCAAATGAACATGCTATGAGTGCTAAAACATGTAATTATCATTAAAATGCAAAAAATAATAGCAACTGTGCATGTGTGTGCATCTAGTGTGCATGTGGTGTGCATGAGGTGTGCCTAGGAGATGCATGGCAAGGCATGAATGGGCACAAGTGGGTCAAAGTGTGTAAAACACACACCCAAAGATCAAAACATGTTAAACAAGTTCAATCATGGGTAATCCCAAAATTTGGAACTCATTTGAGTCCAAAACAACTCAAAAATGCCACATGAGCATTTTGACAAACACTTGATATGCAACACTACACTTAACATGTGAACAATGCATGAACATGTGAAAATATGCCTAAATACAAGTTAAAATTGCCACATGGGGCCAACACAGACACAAACAAGTCAAATGGGACAAAACCTAATCAAAATTTTGAAATTTTTTTTGCCCAAAATCATGATTCCCAACCCCTTTTTCGAAAATCCCCAATTTAAGTAACCTAGAACAAATTCTGCATAATCTAAGAAAAGATTGAAAAGATTGTTAAGAAACATACCTTTGAAGTGATTTTGCAGAGATTTGAACTTGAAATTGATGGAGTTTTGAGTGAAAAAACAGTTTGGGGTTGAGAGAGAGGCTCGAGGAAGGTGAAGAGAGGGAAATAAGGATGTGTTTAAAAATCTGTCACATCAGCTCTATAAAACTGAAAACACGCGTTTTTCGTGGGTTACATACTCGCGAAATTACTCGCGAAAAACACCTCTAAAGCACAAAGCTTTTCGTGGGAAGCCTTTAGTCGCGAAATAGTCGCGAAATAGTCGCGAGACAGTCACGAAAGTCTCTGTATGAAATTTTGTGATTTCCAGTTTTTGCCTTAACGTCTTTTCGCGGGAAGCACTTAGTCGCGAGCTTCTCACGAAAATGCCTCTGAAATAAAAACACTTTCAAAAACATATAAAATACTTAAAAATCTTTTTGGGTTTGATTGGCAAGCAATTGAGCATACACATCACATTTGATCATGTACAATCACACAAATGAAATAAGCATTTGTTGAACATAAATCTTGTGTGTTGTGTGTGAGTATCAAATGTGAAATAGTTCTTAGTCCAGAATGAAGCTTTAATGATTAATTCAATCAAGTCATACATAATTGATACTAAGTCAAGTGATCTATCTCAATTATAGAAATGAACATATATGACCTCCAACAAGATAATGATTACAAAACTTAGAAGCTTTTCATTTGGTTTTTTTACAAATCATAACAATTGATCATTTTTGAACAATACATCTCATTTTGAGATCGGTGCTTGAAATTTTTGATATTTCAATATTGAGAATAAGTCTTTGACTTTTTGAGCACCATACATTTCAATAAAAAGTCGTTTTCCCTTTTTCCTAGTCAAACACTAGTATGTGTGACGGCTTTTGCAACTCATTATCTCTTTTCATTTTGAGATTTACATTTGTTGAGCTCTTAAGCAAAAACAAAAAAGTGTGGGAAGATATATAGGCACAAGTCTATGCATGTATCAAAACCAACAAAACTATTAACCAATCATTCATGACAAGCTTGAAGATTGATTTACAACAGTCACACATAGATTTCAAGATTTTTCCCACAAAGATAGATGTGCATACATAACAAGTTAAGCTCGTAAATGCACTACGCCATTAGTACGAAGGTACTAGGTCAAACTCACATATGATATACACAACACAAGCGATCAAACTTTTTGAAGATTTTTCAATTTTTATGGGTTTTTTGAATTTTCAACACACTCAAAAACAGAACATGTAAAGTAAGATCAACAGAAAAAGCATAGCAAAACTTGAAAAAGAAACATCATCTAACTAAACATGTGAGACCTAAACAGCAAGTATGCAATAATGAACAAAATAAGGTCACACAAGAGATAGAGTTCAAGGAATGATACCGACACCAATAGTCTTACGTAAAGATTCAAACCTCGGACCATCAAGAGGTTTAGTAAATATGTCTGCCTTCTGGTTGTCAGTGTTGATAAACTCTAAACAAACAATCTTTTCCTCCACCAAGTCTTGAATGAAGTGGTATCGGATTTCGATATGCTTTGATTTCGAGTGTTGATTTGAATTTTTTGACAGATTTATGGCACTCTTGTTATCACAGAATACACACATAGTGTCTTGAGTAATTCCATAGTCATGTAAGAGCTTCTTCATCCATGATAGTTGAGCACAACAACTTGCCACTGTAATGTATTCAGCTTCAGCCGTTGATAGAGAGACTGAATTTTGCTTTTTGTTCATCCATGACACCAAGTTATTTTCAAGATAGAAACAACCACCGGAAGTGCTCTTCCTATCATCAATGCACCCGGCCCAGTCAGCATTTGAATAACCAGCTAAGCACTCATTCGAGTCTCTTGAATACCAAATTCCATAGTCGGATGTGCCATTGATGTAGCGGATAATTCGTTTGACTGCTGTTAAGTGTGATTCTTTGGGTGCTGCCTGAAATCGAGCACATACTCCTACACTAAAAGCAATGTCCGGTCTACTCGCAGTGAGATAGAGAAGACTACCGATCATGCTTCGATATAGTGTTGGATCCACTTTTACTCCGGCTGCATCACGACTTAGTTTTACTGAGGAACTCATAGGAGTGGAAGTATGCTTCTTAGAGTCTAGGCCGAATCTTTTTACAAGATTTTTGGCATATTTCTCTTGAGATATAAATATCCCATCTTTCCGTTGTTTCACTTGAAGCCCTAGGAAGTAAGTTAGCTCCCTCACCATGCTCATCTTAAATTCCCTTTTTATTTCTTCCGAAAATTCTTGAGTTAGGTGATCGATTATGGATCCAAAGACAATGTCATCCACATACACTTGAGCAATAAGGAGAGATTTCTCATCTCTTTTAACAAACAAAGTTTGATCGGCTTGACCTCTCTTGAAGCCATGATCCAATAGGTATGTGGTGAGGCGATCATACTAAGCTCTTGGTGCTTGCTTCAACCTATATAATGCCTTCTTCAACCTTAACACATGGTCCGAAAAGTGAGGGTCTTGAAACCCCTTTGGTTGCTCAACAAACACTTCTTCGTTTAAAAATCCATTCAAGAATGCATTCTTCACATCCATTTGGTATAACTTGAAGTTCATAATACATGCTATGGAGAGAAGAATTTGGATTGACTCTAGTCTTGCTACTGGAGCAAATGACTCATAAAAGTCTATGCCTTCAACTTGAGTATATCCTTGAGCCACCAGTCTAGATTTGTTTCGGATAACTTCACCATCTTCATCGATCTTGTCTTGAAGATCCACTTGGTGCCAATTACATGTGTATCCTTGGGCCTTGGTACCAATTTTCATGCATCATTTCTAACAAATTGATGCAACTCTTGATGCATGGACTCTACCTAATTCTCATCTTTTAAAGCTTCCTCCACTTTCTTGGGTTCAAATTGAACAAGATAACAGTTGTACGTCACATGATTCACACTATAGCCCGGTCCTTTTCTTAAACGAAGTCCCTCATCTAAATCACCAATGATATTGCTTGTGGGATGATTGAGAGTTACTCTTGACGACGGTTTCTTGGAAGTGGAAGGTTCCCCATCATGAGAGATTGGAGGTTGAACTTCCAGAAGGGTGAGTGATCTTGAAGATCCTTGTGTTGATCTAGTCTCCCTTCTTGACATAGGAGGTGTAGACTCCTTTTCTGGTGATTCTTTCTCAGCATCATCACCTTGAGACATGTTGTCATCACCCTCAATCTTCTGAAGGTTTGGTCCTCCACCATCATCATCAATATCCTTTTCTGAGATGGTGTCATCTATGATCACATTTATCGATTCCATCACCGTCTTAGTGCGCTTATTGTACACTTTATATGCTCGGCTATTTGTGGAGTATCCTAGGAATATCCCTTCATCACTCTTAGCATCAAATTTGCCATGATTCTCCCTATCATTGAGAATGTAACATTTGCTTCCAAATATTCAGAAATATTTCACTTTCAGCTTCTTTTCCCTCCAAATTTCATACAATGTCTTCTTTGTTCCTGCTCGGAAGAAAATCCTATTCCCAATGTGACACGAAGTATTCACCGCTTTAGCCCAAAACTTCTGTGGAATGTTTTTATTGAGTAACATTACTCTCGCCATCTCTTGGATCACCCGGTTCTTTCTTTCAACCACCCCATTCTGTTGTGGAGTCTTTGGAGCTGAGAATTAACAATAACATTTTCCCCCTGTCAAAAGCCTTGTTGCTTAACTGTCACATCTTAGTGTTCCAATAGAGATATTTAAGGTTTAAATCTCCCCACCACAATTATTAAATTATAAAAAGAAAAACATTAACATTTTTGTTATTTATTCTCTTTCATCTTTCGTTCGTCCGCTCTGTACTACTTTATGGCTCCTCTCTCTTTGTCAGTTAATGGTGCCATCTTGGCTCTTCACATAGGTATATATGCTTTTGGCCTAGATCAACTTACGTTAAATGGAGTATCTATCGCTTAAGATTTAAGAAGCAAATATAAAACTTCATACATCTTAAAGTTCATAAGATAGAGCAAACAATTTTTGTCCCCTTTTTGAGGTCTTAGTACTCATTATGCCTAAAATTGATTAGATATTTAGATGGGATATTCTAGGTAAATATCTAATCAATTTTGTAGTGCCTTATCAAATATCTCAAACCAATGCAATGGTGGTTTCTATTTATTTGGCACCTAACCTAAATAAATAGGCACAAATGTTGAACCAAATCTTTTTTTTTATTTTTTATTTTTATAGAGAGTTCTAACCTATGGCGTCTGCTCTTGATGATAGCTATTTATCATCAGACCAAGACACCAATCAGTTGAACCAAACCTTTTGTTAGGCAAATGTTCTCTTGTTTCATTCTTGTAAACATATAGTAAGATATCAATCTCTCAATAAAATCAACTCTTTAAATGGAGTCTCTATCTACCTTGTTCTGCTTAAAGAAACAAATATGAAACTTTGTGCAAATTATATCTCATAAGATAGGATGCAAATATCATTTTCCCCCTTTTTGAGGTCCTGATACTCATTGTTCCTAAAATTGATTAGATGGGATATTTACCTTATCAATATCTCTAATCAATGCAATGGTGGGTTCAATTTAATTGGAAACTTACCTAAATAGGCACATATGTTGAACCGAACATTTTGTTAGACTGTTGTTCTCTTGTTTCATTTCCGAAAACATATAGTTAGACATTACTTTCTCAATAAAATTCAATTCTTTAAATAGAGTCTCTATGTACGTGGTTTTGCTTAAAGAAGAAAACACAAAACTTTATGCAAATTACATCTCATAAGATAGAATGAAATTATCATTTTTTTTTAAGGTCCTAATACTCATCATGCCTAACATTAATTATATGAGATATTCACATTATCGATATCTCGAACCAATGTGGTGGTGGGTATGGGCACCTGAATAGGACCAAAGCTTTTTGACAACCTATATTTCTCTTATTTTATTTTGGAGTAATACATCGATTTCTTAATAAAACCAGCTCTTTGAATAGAGTTTTAATCAACCCACTTCTACTTAAAGAAGCAAATAAGAAACTTCATACACCTTAAAGCTCATAAGATAGAATCATAAGATGAAGGTTTTTTTTTTTTTTTTTTTTTTTTTTTTTTTTTTTTTTTTTGAGGCCCTTATACTAATTATGCATAATATCTTAAATGAGATATTCACTTTATCAATATCTCAAACCAATGCATTGATGGTGGGTTTTATTTATTTGGCACTTAACCTAAATAGACATTCGGATTGGACTGAACCTTTTTTAAGGCATTGATTTCTCAATAAAGTCAACTCGTTTAATTTCATGATGGTAAACTAAGGTTGGAAAGATTGAGAAACAGAACCATTTGATTTGAGATGATCATCTTAGAGTGATCCATTTATCGACGGATACCCTATTACACTTTGGCTGATTTCAGTTTTTAATATAGAAGCAGGTTTCTCAAACAAAAAAAAAAAAAAAAAAAGTGGTTTGTACATTTGTACATGCATGTGGGTTGGCTCAATATTGGGTTTGAGGAATTGAATCGTGTCACTCATGTGAGTCCACGAAGACTTCTTTGCAGCCTCATAACAATGGCTTCGATTTGGGTGTAGAGGTGATAGGCTAGAATGTCTTTTTGGACATTAATGGATGCAAAGGACTTGATTCTGGCTGTGGTGAAAGGGAGCACATTGGGAGGTCCACGGTGAACCTGATTTTGTCTTCTAGGCTTTTACTCCCTTTTATTAAAAAACAAAAAGGTTTCGATATAGTTTAATTGAAAAATGAAAATTTTGGTTTGTGGATGGAACTAGTGGTGGTACTGATTTAATGGAATTTGGTCGGATTATGGATTTTTTTATTATTTTTACTTGAGCGGTGTCTTTGGGTCTTGATGGTGTTGTGGCAATGAATAGGACTTGGTCAGTGAGGTCAATAATGTGATATATATATATATATATTTATATATATTGTTTTTTTTTTCAGTAATGGTTTTTTTTTCCTCGATGGTTAATTAAAAAAATGATTTCATATATTTTAGAAATAAATGGAAATAATTTTCTTAGTTTTTTTTATTTTTTATGTTTGGATGCTAAAACTAGAAAAACTACGTTATTGTGTAGAGTTTAATGACAATGGACAAAGATTGACATAAAGGTTACATTGAAACCATATGTAAATTAAATGAATGAAAATTTAAAAAATAAAAAATTGAAACCATAAGGTCAAAATTGAAAATAAGTAAAAATTAGAGAATATAATTTATACAATTTAGCAAATTATAAAATACATGGTCATCAATTAAATAATTATTAGGAATAGTTATAGCTATAGCCTAATAGGTTTTTGGTTAAGAGCAAGGCTTAGGTACAGTATTTAGGTACTGTTCCTTAGGTTTTCATTTTAAGATTTTTCCATGTAAATTTTTTCTCATGGGATGGAAGTGTATTTTTTAGTTAAGTAGTCACGTGGCTCAATTTTAAGTGGGGAACCTAAAGAACAACACTTAAGGTATTGTACCTAAGTTTTGTCCTTTGGTTAATGTGAGATGCGTGGGACTCACATGTTAGTGAGATATTGGCACATACGCCGACTTATACACTGCACCGTGAGTTTTGATCACACGAAAAGAGAATGTCTAAATTTTTTTATTAGGATTGAATTGTTTGACAAAATGATTGCAACCCATTAACCAAACCAACCTCAATTCAAATAGAAAAAGTTGGTTCAAGCTGATTTTTGAAACTACCAACCCAAATAGCGAGAGAGAGAGAGACACACACAGAGAGACCATGAAGACTAGGGGCGGAGCCAGGAATTTTGGTTTGGGGGGGTCGAGTTACATATTCATAAATATATACACTTACACAACTACATAAATTGATATATACATACATTTTACATAAACTTTAATGCATATACACAAATTGTCTACTTTGCCACCAATATGTACAAAATGTTCTACTATTATTTAATTATAATTTTTTAAATCTTTTATTCCTGGAGTGTTATCAAACCCCCCAGCATTAAATATCCTCTATTTTTCTCATTTAGCATTTTTAGTCTAAATCAAGCACAGGCAAACAATTGGAAACTTAACAACAATAGCAATAACAACAAAAGACTTGGTCCCAAATTGAAAAGGAAATTAAAATTATATATTTATTGTCACTTATATATCCTCACCATAGTTTTTGTCATTTAACAGTTTGTGACTAAATCAAGTAGTGACAAACAATTTGAAAATTAACAACAATGAAAGACTTAGTCCCAAATAAAATAAAATAAAATAACTCTACTAGGAAATTTATTTTATTTAAAACTTACTATTTGAACTCAACAACTAAAATGTACCAATTAAGAGAGGAAAAAACTAAAAAGTTCTTCTTTTTTTTTTTTTGGTTGCAAGGCAGATAGTTTGTTGTTCTTAACATTTATTTTTTAGAACCCAATGTTTAATTAGTTATTCAATACTTTTTTGTAGGGGCAGCTCTTATTTTTTGGAGGGGCCAACTATCCATTTTAAGGTCTAGTATCTAAAAAAATTGTAAAATACATATACCTTATAAAGTTTTTTAAAAACTTTGGGGGGGGGGCCATGGCCCCCCATAGCTAAGTGTAGCTCCGTCCCTGATGAAGACCATCTTGTCATCTGAGACTATGGACATCCCAGATGGGTCAAGATTAAGGTGAACGCTAAGGTTATTGAGGTGGAAGCTTCAAGCACCTGAACTTGGATTTCGACCTCATAACCGATGAGAAAAAGGTACCCCATTTCTCTTTTCGCTGTTTTTTCAATTGGGTTCTCCTTGTTTTTCATTTATTGCATCTGGGTCGTTTTCGTTTACTGTGAGTTATGTATATTTGTTGTAGTAATCGATTTTGGTTTAAATTCTGCAAAAAAGTGTTTGGGAAAGTTTAAATCTTGTTAATGCATTTGGTGGTGTCAATAGTAGTTAACTCTTGTGCACAACCGAAACTTTAGTATACTACAAAGTAATCTGATATGGGCTATAATTAAAGTTCCTATTGTTCGTTAACTTTCCGAATGTGACTAGCCTTTGTAATAGTGCAGCCCCTTACGTGTTTTATGGTTCTACTTGTTAATGTTTATCGTTTGGTGGTGTCAATAATAGTCACTCTCATGTAGTAATTTTTTTTTATCTAATATGCAAAACCGAAATGTTAGGATACAAAGTACTATGTTATGGGCAATAATTACATTTCCTATTGTTTGTTCAATTTCTGAATGTGACTAGCCCTTGTAATAGGTTGAAACTCTCTTAAAAAAAAAAAAAAGCTTAAAACTTGATTGTACAACATCAAGGGTGTGACACAACTCACAATATAGGTAGAGAAGAAAAAAAAAAATTTATGACTTCAATCTTGTTTGGCTAGGAAAAATAGGTCTCTCAGATTTCTCACATACACTATGAATAGTTTAGTTAAAAAATTGAAACTTTAGACCAATTAAATGGAAATTTTTTTGAGCAAATAGTAATTTTTTCAATCTTAATTTTGGAATTAAAACACTTTTTTACAATTATGTGTCTATCAAAATATTTATTTTGAAAAAAATAGACAAAGCCCATGTGTACTTTTTTTCTAAAGGAAAATTTAAGAGTTGTGGATTAGAAGGCAAAAGAGTATTTATCTTTATCTATTTTGGGTTTAATGGGAAAACCATGTACATGGGCCTGAGGTGTTTGCAAAACCCATCAGCCCATGAGTTGCATACCAAACAACCTCAAAATCCCTATTAATTCTAGACTTGTCACCATCCAATATTGATTTTCACAATCTCACTTGCATTTCTCTTAAAAGAAGAAACAGGAACAAGTTAGGTCAACCACATTGCCTCAAACGGTTTCAAACCAAGGTTTTCAGACCCGGACTGTTCATTGAACCGTAAAAGAGAGAGGTTCAAGATTTTTGAGGTCGAACTGGGGTCGAACTGTAATGATGTCGTAATTAATTTAATAATTATTTTAAATATATATAAAAACATTAAATTAATAGAAAAATGAACTAAAATAGTCTAATTCATTTAGAGATCTATCTTTCAAATATTTTTTATATCATAACTTTCAAGACAAATAAGAAATGTCAAATCCTTAGCAAACATAAATATGAATTACCCAATCAATCCATAAAAGTACAAAGTAAAAATGCATAAACTAGCCTCCAAGTTACAATACACAACTACGCGTTGTTTCTTACAAAAATACATAAAACTTATTTCTAAAAAACAATAATAAAACTTCAAACTCCAAGTTACACACTGTGTTTTACAAAAAGACATAGAAATTATCTCTAAGATACAAAATAGAACTTCAAAGTTCAAACAGAATTATTATGATCATATATCATCAATGTCATGAAAGTTATCATGCTCATGCAGCTCATCATCATTCCTTGGAAATCTAGGAGGAGGGCCAATAGGTTGTCCAAATGTTCCCAAATCAATTCCTTCAACATCACTGCTATCATCTACAGATTCTACACACAAGTTTGAATAAAATAAAAAGAAAAATCATTATAATGTTTACACAAGTTTGAAAAAACTAAAAGAAAAATCACTATAGGTTATCAAATTGTTTACATATAAACTAACCTTCAATATTAGAAGAAGGCTCTACACTTGCTGGATATGCACCCTCTTCATAAATTGCATTCTCCAACTCTTCATAATTAAGATATGGGTCTTCCTCTTCCACAAATATCCAAAAATCAGTTTTGTCGATACTTGCATAATCAATGGGGTCAAAATTAAACTTTTTGTTGTAAAGCCTGCTTCATAAAATGTCATGCTCATTATTGGAATTTGTACATAATTAATAACTAACAATTACATTATATAAATGACTTCTTAAAAATTAATATAATGACAAGATATAACATTTAGTTACCTATGTCTCAATCGCAAGTTATGATGAACAAACACAAGATCATTGAGCCTTTGATGCTCCAACCTATTTCTCCTCTTAGAATGTATTTGGTCAAATAAACTCCAATAACGCTCACATCCAGAAGAGGTGGAAGTTTGGCTAAGGATTCTAATTGCCAATTTTTGCAAGTTTGGAGCATCAGCACCCCACAACTTCCACCATTCATCTAATTTTCATAACACAATGTAATCTTATATTAATCAACATAAACAAACAAACTTTCAATTGAATAATCACTTCAGTTATTCTAACTATAGTGACAAAACTAACTTTCAACATGAACAAAAAAACTAAGATTTGTTTATAGTATTAAAGTAAACTAATTACTTCTCACCTGGATGAATGGTCTTGCTTGTTGACAATGCAAGATCTCTATCAAAGCTCCCAATACGGTCTCGAAAATATTGGGTTTCCTTAATTACCTTTTCTTGGTCACCATCATATTTTTTCCCAATGTAGTCCAAAACAGCCATATTTACTGCTGGTTTTCGAAAAAAATTCTCCTCATCATATTGAAAAATGGGATTTAACCAATATGCAGCAACATGAAGATCTTTACGCAAATGTTTATCCCAACGGTTTTTTATAATTGAGGTGTATGGCTTGTACAAGTTCTTCTTCATTCGGAAGATCTTCTTGATTCCCAACCGTGCTCTATGCATGCCCTCATACACATATCCTATTGCAGGCCTTTGATTAGAATTAACAATTCGTAACAAATGAATGAGTGGCGATGAAATCTTAACAAGAACATTAATATCATCCCAAAAAGAATTATCCAAAATGATAGAAACTGCTTCTTTTGCCTTTAACTCTCTTGCCAATCTATTGTCCACAAAGAACTTGCTAGTCACTATGCTTGCAAGTCATGCTTATGCACATGAATGCTTCCAAATGAAAGAAAAGTAGTAGCAAATCTTGTTACTCCCGAACGTACAATATCTGTCCAACCAGGTCTATTCCTCAACTAAGCAATCAAAGCCACATAATTATAAATAAAAACTGTAACTTTGGATGCACGTTTTTTGAGTCTATCCACGTGAGGCATGTCTCCCATATCCTGCAACACAAGATTCAGGCAATGTGCTGCACAAGGAGACTAACTAATAATTTTATACTTTTCACACAACAATTTACCAGCAGATACATAATTGGAAGCATTATCATTAACCATGTGAGCTATGTTTTTGGACCAACCCATGTAACTACTTCATCAAACAATTTAAACAAGTTTCTGGTACTCTTCACAATCTTTGAGGCATCAACTGATTTTACAAATACCATTCCCCTAGGACAATAAACAAGGAAATTAATCAATGACCTGTGTCTAGTATTTGTCCAACCATCAGCCATAAGTGTACATCCAACTTCTGTCCAATGCCTACATTGTGAGTCAACCAACAATTGAACCTCTTTCTTTTGATCCCTCAACAAAGGGACCCGTATAGCATGATAAGATGAACCTTTATAACCAGGACTAGCAGCAGTTACGGCATCAATCATCCTTTGGTAGTACACTGAATTCACTGCATTAAAAGAAATGCAATTGTCATACATCCACCTTGCAATAGCCATATTAGCTTGCCCCACCTTTTCTTTGCTTTGGAACACACTTTTAAGACCAGGTTGAGCTCCTAGAGTAGTTCTTGGAGCAAAGTAATTATCCACCGGCTTTGTACCCTTTCTTTTACCTAAAACAGGTTTTTTAGGCAACTCATTACTAAATACTTCTTGAACATCTTCATCTTCTTGCATATCACTATTTGTGGAAGGCACACTAAACATTTCTTCTTGACGTTGTTTCTCAGCTTTTTTCTTCAACTCAAACTCCTTCAAATATTCCAACATTTGGTATCTCACATTGTGAGAAACCTTTTTACACGATCTAATATCACCTTTTATCCTTGCAAGGTGTCGTTTCATCCTATTAATACCCCCACCTTTATATGTTTGCCTACAATACACACATGTAAAAGTATTCCGTCCTTTCTCATCCGCCCCAAGGCTAAAATGTTCCCAAGCCGGATCAACCTTTTCCCTTACTCTTGAGCTAGACTCCACTACATTGGAATCAACTTCATGTGATGGAGTAGACCCGGTCTCTGTTTCCATTTTAATCTAAAAGACTAAACAACCAGTCAAACACGCATAGACCCATCAATTTTTGAAATACAGATAGTCAAAGAATCACAACTTCATACACAGAGTCAAATTAACAAACTAATATACACAGAGTCATAGAGTCAAAGAATCACAAATTCACAACTTCATACAAATCATTGAGATACACTGAATAAGCAACTATAAAATCTATCACAACCATAAATCCTTGCAGCAGCATATTAACAAACTATAATGCACAAGAAACATGGATTGGATTTTTTTTTTCTCTCTCTCTTGATTATTGTTTTTGTTAGGAAAATAAACTTGATTTCCTTCAAAAATTGGACAAAAAATATAAATTGACATAAAAGAAAGAAGAATTAAAATGGATAAAGTACCTTGCAATTTGGGCAAGGTAAGGATGTGATGGAGTAAGAGTGACGGCGACGAGGTAGAGAGTGAGCTGCGACAGCAATGAGGGAGAGAGGCAAAGAGTGATTGAGAGAGTGAGCTGCGATCTGGGTTGAGCTGCGACGGCGACAAGGGAGAGAGGCAGAGACGAGAGATGTAATTGAGAGAGTGAGGGAGAGGCAGAGAGCTCAGAGACTGATTGAGAGAGTGAGGCGAGGGTTTCATCGTTTCAGGGTTAAATTATGTTCAATGCGTATGCTCCAAACGACACCGTATAGGAAAAAAAAAAAGAGATGGAACGACGCCGTTTTAAGGCTTGAAACAAGGCAACCGTTTGAACCGTGACCGGTCACGGTTCACAGAATTGTACGATCGGACAGCGGTCCGTACGGGTCCATGCTTTTTTCGCATAGAACGGTTCTTCACCTTAAACGGATCGTAGAAGTGGATGGTTCGAGGGTTTCCCGGTTGGACCGTACGGTCCGATCTAGGTTTAAAAACCTTGCTTCAAACCAAAACATCAAACTTTGTATGAAATCCCATTGCTCAATGTTCTAGTTTAGCCAAATATCCACAAAACAAAGTGGTCTTTCTATTGAAAAAGAGAATCTTGGCAGCACCTCTAAAGAATAATCCACTAATTTATTAATAAAGTCAATATCATTCTTTCACTAGAGTTTAAATTAATAGGGATAGTTTTGAAAACTTGTACCTTTTTAACTAAAATGTAATGAATGAAATAATGTTCCCTTAAAATAGTTGTACTTAGCAATTACTATTATAGTATTACATTTGGGCACATAGCTTTCCATTTCTACAAGACGTTCGTTTTCCTGAAAAACAAACACAATCTAACTTTTGAAAGAAATGGATTTTGGGTATCTTGTACATTATTAATGAACTATTCATTGTAATCACACTGTATTTACTTTAATCAACTTTCTCTCTAGAAAATAAGAAAATTCTACGTGTGCTTGAAAATTAGGAGTAGAAGCCAGGTTAAACAAGCATATGATATAGATGCAACTCAGTAGCAGCCTCTTAGGTGCACATATGAGTAGGGAATAGAAATTTATATTAGGAGGATGAGAAGCTTTTCCTGTAGCTGCACAGATACTGATCGATAATAGAATGTGTGTGCACAAGCTGCACTTATTTCCCTTGATTAATGTGTATGTTTTGCGCAATCCGCCTAAAATTTATTTTTTGGATTGAAAAAGCACTCACAAGACACAATACTGTTAACATTTCCCCTCCCCACACGCGCGCTTTTGTCATTACGACTGTTGATTACACGACTGCAGATTCATCAGCGGTTGTGGGTGCTACTACACTACCAGTATCATTGTTTGTCTGAAGCAAGCTTTTCATCTCCTTCCTTTTACCCCACAAGAAGGAATACAACCCAACAATGATCAAAACTGAGCCTAGCAACCTGCATTGATAATTCAATAAAAGTGAGATTGATTTGATATATGTAGAGTGGTATACAAAGAAAATGTACTGTCATAATAACTTGTCAAAGGTAACATCTCTGGCTCAATTGAAAGAAAACAAGTCATACATTCCGAGTCTGATTTCTGCACCGAGTATGAGAGCTTCTAATATGGACACAAAAATTAGTGACAGTGGAGAGAACATTGGGGCATAAACGGGGCCCCGAATTGCAATTGCCCATGTAACTAAGCAGAATGTTCCAGCCGTGGCTAGTGCTCCCTAGACGAATAAAATGCATTTATCATTGTTTAACATAACTGGGTACAAAATAACAATTAGATGTAGAGCAATATTCAAATAAAAATGATGTCTAACAAAGGAAAATAATTAGACATACCATTGCAAATTTGCAGTAGAAATGGTTATGCCTGGAAACTTACTGAGTAAACTATTGTAAGTAGTTGCAGATTCCACCCTAAGCTCCATGCAGCCTTCTGTCTATTTAAGCAGAGGCCTATTACAGCTGATTGCATTGAGGCTATGATGCATGCTAACATTATTGCCCAGTATTTTGATCGGAAAATTTTGAGCAACTTAGCCTGTTTGGGGAAATAAAAAGGATATGCTAAAGTTAAAAAGAATGAGACCTGAAAAGAAATTGATTGTAGATTATAAAGTGATACGTACTTGAACTATGTACCACACACTATAGGAGAGGCAAAAGCCAACCAACATGAAAGTGCCACGGACCCAATGAACCATAGATGTTTTCAGAGCAACACTATGGTGAAGACCTTGATGACCAATATGGAAAGCTTTTCCTTCATAAAGACAAGCAATTAGTGCTCCTGCCACAGAAAAAATTGCCCCCAGAATCTTCATCTTGCCTGCCTTTGTAGTCAGTCCTAGTTTCTCTATACTACAACCATTAAAAAACAAAATATTGACATGTTGCTTTGGTGATTATAGACGTTGAAATTTCACATCTACTACAATAAGTTCAATTGATGATTAGTATACTATACCCTACGATTGTGGAGAAGACAAAGGTAACCATTGGAACCAAGTTGAAGAAGCTCATCGCATATGTAGCGTTGGTGTCTCGAAGACCATAATAATACAGTCCCACAGTCATTGACATTCTGTATTTATAAATAATAAAAAAGAGACTCAAGAAGTCAGCATTGGTTTATCAATTAGAATTGGCAAAACTTGACTACTCACTTTAACAATGGTCTATACCAAATGATTCTATGCTGGGTCTAAAACAAGATATTCGAGTAAGGAAAACGTGTTAACTTGACTGCATGACATATTTATCAAATAGGTCAATATACAAGGTGGCCATGCTCAAGCATAGAAATTAAATTTAATGAAGTTGATACTTTAAGAGACTTTAATTAAATGTAGCTATATTGGGTATTGCTTTTTACGATTTGCATCAGAGAACGAGAGTCATTGTTTTTTGAGATAAGAGATAGAAAATGAGAGTGATCGTTGAACATAGAGTTTCATGCAATTCTATAAGCATCAAAAGGCACCCACTTTAGTCTCAATTGGTAATACTAACCCAGTTAAGGCGCTAAGAAAAAGCCAGAACCAAACTGACCAGCTCAACTTCTTTGTGATTTCCCTGCAACCATGCCGAATCATATTCACAGTATTATCAACCAAAACAGAGTGAAAATGAATGTCACACAAAATTTATGAAAGGAATAGTAAACAAAGACTAGCTAACCTTTCAAAATAGAACGCAAAAGGGGCAACACAAATAGCAGCTACAACATTACGGTAAGTCATGAGTGCAAAAATAAACGTTCCCTGGCTAAGTATGACCCTTGACAGTAATTGCAGACCGGTCGTGAAAATTTGAACCAGCAACATAGCCATAGCTACCTCTGAAGATGCAAACAATTTCTTCACCTTTCCCATACCCATCTCTCTTTTCTCTCTCCCTCAACAAAAAAAAAAGTTATAGCAAAAATGAGAAAAGAAATGCAATGGGGTCAGAGAGAGAGAGAAGAAATTAATTAATGCTTGTGAGCATTGAAAACAATCCAAATTAAGGGTCAAGGATTGTTAGAGTTGCTAGTAATAGAAGGTTTTTTTGTTTTGGGTTTTTGAGTTACTACTTGGCACTTGCTATATATGCTCGAGTTTAGGAGAGTCTCTCTTTCAGTTTGGACACTGAACCTACTCCTCCGGCCACCATGTTTTCTAAGGCGAAATAATGTGATATCAAGTATTTAGATTTTAAATATGAAAAGTAGATATGAAACAAATTGAGTGAGAGAATAATTGGCCATATATGTCTTTGCTACATCATCAAGTTTAACCCACTTCGGCCCTTTACACTGATTTGTGATTTGCATTATTAAAAGTTTGCAATTGATTTCAGCCCTTAATTTATTACCTCAGAGTCATTACTTTTGTATTCGGGAGAGAAAAGCATCATAGTCATTGTTTAAGAAGTTCATGCATGAATGGGATCGAACTATGAGATATTATTGGGCCACGTAAGGATTTTCTTCTTTGGGTAAAACCTTTTTGAAGAGATTTTCAATTTGATGGGATAGTTCTTCTTATGATTTGACGATCGATATAGGAGGATGGGAGGAATAGTTTGAACTGCCGAGTAATATTACGGCATAAATGCAGCCTGCAGGCAAGGCAATGCACTTGTGATGAGTGAATATATTTTCATAATTTCAGGTTTTACATCTTTTCATGCAACTTTTTTTTTTTTTGAAATCTTTCAGGCATCCTTTTTTATATTCTTACATGATCTTTCCACAGAATCCACACTTGTCCACTTTGGAATTTGCTTGAAAATTTGAAATCAACAGTCACATTCACTAAAATGAAATTTCATTTATTTATTTTGACGGAAAATGTTTAGCTACAAAATTAGTTGTAGCCTTAAACTACAATCTTACTCAATAAAATGAAAATATAACCGTTGTTTTGCATATTCTTTACGCTCTTAACACACACGTCAAATTTTGTGTCAATCTGATATTATTTACTATATGATCTATAAGTTTATATTTTATGCATTGTTTTAAACTATACAAAAACTTCCAATTTAAACAATTTATTAATAACATAGCTATTGATTTTTAATTTTTTAGAAATTTTGCAAGCATGGAGGATATAGGAAAAAAATGTAATCTAATGGTAAATTTGTCAAAATTCACCTCCAATAAAAAAATATTAAGTAAGGTTGTAGCTTAAATCTACAACCAATTTTGTAGTTAAATTTTGTCATATTTAGACCCACTTTTTACTAGGGTTCATTGAAAAGATAGAAACAAATACTACAAATGAATTTTACCCCCTAAATTATACTCCAGTTTACATTTATCCTTGTAAATTATAAGAATACACATTTTACCCCTTTAAAATATATTGCTTTTACACTTATCTCTATAAATTATGAGAATGCACGCTTACTTCCGTAAACTATTACCTATGAGATAGTGTGCAAAGTGTTACGAGAGTTATAATTTAAGGGGTAAGTGTAAAAGGAAATATAGTTTAGGCAGATAATGTGTAATTTTTCCTATTTATAATTCTATATTCATATCCATTTATTTTGATTCAATATAGCTGTATTCATATCCATTTACACTTACCTCTCTAAATTATGAGAATGCACACTTACTTCCATAAACTACTACCTATGAGATGATGTGCAAAGTGTTATAGGAGTCATAGTTTAAGATGTAAGTGTAAAAGTTTAGGGAGATAATGTGTAATTTTCCCTATTTATAATTCTATATTCATATCCATTTATTTTGATTCAATATATCTATATTAATTATGTTACATAGAAGATACTAGTATTTTTTAAATAAAAAATTTAGGTTACGTTTGGTAAATTGTAATAATCACTGTAATGTAATAGTTATTCCTATGATTTAGCTATTCAGTAGTTTGATTATATTTTTATTAAAGGAAATAATCATTACTTATGAATAGCTATTCTTTAAAGTGAGGAATAGCTATTCATCTCTAAATGGGTTGTAATAGTTATTCCTTAGTAGGTGTATTAATTTTTAAAATTAATATATTTCCAAATAAACAAATTTTCGATATGCACATTACAATTATGAAAATAAAAAATATAAAAATAACTAATATCTCTTTCAAATTTAGAAAATATTATTTTTTTAGAATATATAATTATATGAGTAAGATATTTCCTAAAATATATTTTAAGTTTGATTTAAAATGTTTTCATTCCATTGTCTTCAAGGTTCTATTATTATATTGTCACCAAACAAATGAATAGTAATAAGTATTACATTACAACATTTTGTATTCATTGTAATATATATTCCTATTCCTATGTAATTACCATTACAATCTACCAAACGTGCTCTTATAATTCAATAGTTGGTAAATGGGAATTTGAACTATAGACGTCTCCATTAAGAATATCATGAAGTATTAGTTGAGTTACAAGGTTGTTGGTGATAGTTGTACAATTTTTAAAAATATATAATCTTGAGGCTACTAAGACTATGTTATTGAAGGAGACCATTTGGCCAAAACTTGTTTATAAAATTAAAAATATTAAATTACAAATTATAAACTCTAATTTGACATATTTTAATTTTAGTCCTTATAATTTTAAATTTTCATTTCAATTCTTTAACTAACAGTTGTTTTTAATATAGCCCTTTCATTCTCTTTCATTTAGTTTAAGCCGTTAATGCTCACAAAATGATGAAAATACATTTTTTTATTATAAAGAACTACTTTTTAAAGAGAATTAACAATAACATTTTTCCCCTGTCAAAAGCCTTGTTGCTTAACTATCACATCTTAGTGTTCTAATGGAGATATTTAGGATTCAAATCTCCCACCATAATTATTAAATTATCAACAACAAAAAACATTAACATTTTTGTTTTTTATTCTCTTTCATCTTTCGTTCGTCCGCTCTATACTACTTCATGGCTCCTCTCTCTTTTTCGGTCAATGGTGCCGTCTTGGCTCCTCACATAGGTATATATGCTTTTGGCCTAGATCAATTTACGTTAAATTGAGTATCTATTGACTTGCTTATGCTTAAGATATAAGAAGGAAATATAAAACTTCATACATCTTAAAGTTCATAAGATAGTGCAAACAATTTTTGTCCCTTTTTTGCAGTCCTAATACTCATTATGCCTAAAATTGATTAGATATTTAGATGGGATATTCACCTTATCAAATACCTCAAACCAATGCAATGATGGGTTCTATTTATTTGGCACCTAACCTAAATAAAGAGGCGCACATGTTGAACCAAACCTTTTGTTTGGCTGATGTTCTCTTGTTTCATTCCCGGAAACATGTAGTAAGATATCAATCTCTCAATAAAATCAACTCTTTAAATGGAGACTCTATCTCTATCTACATTGTTTAGCTTAAAGAAACAAATATGAAACTTCACGCAAATTATATCTCATAAGATAGGATGCAAATATCATTTTCCCCCTTTTTGAGGTCTTGATACTCATTATGCCTAAAATTGATTAGATGAGATATTCATCTTATCAATATCTCAAATCAATGCAATGGTGGGTTCAATTTATTTGGCAACTAACCTAAATAGGCACACATGTTGAACCGAACATTTTGTTAGACTGTTGTTCTCTTGATTCATTTTCGAAAACATATAGTAAGACATCAATTTCTTAATAAAATCAATTTTTTAAATCGAGTCTATCTACCTGCTTTTGCTTAAAGAAGCAAATATGAAACTTCACGCAAATTACATCTCATAAGATAGAATGAAAATATCAATTTTTTTAAGGTCTTGATACTCATCATGCCTAACATTGATTATTTGAGATATTCACATTATTGATATCTCAAACCAATGTGGTGGTGGGTTCTATTTATTTGGTACCTAATCTAATTAGGCATTGAATAGGACCAAACCTTTTTGACATATGAGATATTCACATTATCGATATCTCAAACGAATGCGATGATGGGTTCTATTTATTTGGTACCTAACCTAATTAGGCACCGAATAGGACCAAACCTTTTTGATAGCATGTAGTTCTCTTGTTTTATTTTGGAGTAATCCATTGATTTCTTAATAAAATCAACTCTTTAATTGAAGTTTTTATCAATTAACTTCTACTTAAGGAACTTTCTTAAAAAAAAAAAAAAAACTTCTACTTAAAGAAGCAAATAAGAAACTTCATACACCTTAAAGCTCAAATAGAATCATAAGATGAAGGTTTTTTTTTTTTTTTTTTTTTTTTTGAGGCCCTTATACTAATTATGCATAAAACATTGTAGATGAGATATTCACCTTATCAATATCTCAAACCAATGCATTGATAGTAAGTTTTATTTATTTGGCACTTAACCTAAAGAGGCATTTGCCACCGCGGAAAACATAGACTAAGACATTGATTTCTTAATAAAGTCAACTCTTTTAATTCCATGATGGTCTCATCTGAAAGTCATTGGTAACCTAAGGTTGGAAAAGTTGAGAAATAGAATCATTTGATTTGTTTCTAAAAAAAAAAAAAAGAATCATTTGATTTGATTCATTCTCAGGACCTATTTAGAAACAACTTATCTAGTTTTTTGCTAAAAATGTGCTAAAGTATACTCTTAGCTTGAAAATAATTTTAAAATGTAAGAAAATGTGGGAAAAAGTGAGGTTTTAAAAAATTGTTCATAAAAACTAAAAGCTAAAAGTTAAAAGTTAAAAGTTAAAACTGATGTCAAACTCACCCTTAATAGCCATGAGACAATCACCTTATCCTTATCTCGGCAGATACCCTATTGCACTCGGCTCTAATGTGGTTTATGCATGTATGTGGGTTGGCTCAATATTGGGTTTGAGGATTGTCATTTGAGTCCACGAAGCATGCTTGAGCGGGTGTCTTGATAGTGTTGTGGCAATGAATAGGTTTTGGGTTTTGATACGTTTTGTGTAGATGATTTTTAGGTTATGCAAGGGTTGGCCAATGGTATGGGCAGCTATTTGGAGGTAGAATCTTTGGTTGGTCTCAATAATGTGATACTGTATTAAATGATTGAAAACCCAAAAAAAAAAAAAAAAAAAAAAAAAAAACAATTAGACCATAAAGTAAAAAATGTAAACAAGTAAAAATTAGAAAATTAAACTCTACAAAATATTTAATTTGCATATGGTTTCAATGTACCCTTGCAGTCCATCTTTGTCCCAAGTCATTAAATAAAATAAAATAAAGTTTTAGTATCCAAACTTAACAAAACCAAGAAAATTATATCTATTTATTTATAAAATATGTGAAATCATTTTTTAATTAACCATGACTCTAAAAAAGAAAAATAAAAAACCCAAAAAAAAAAAAAATTAAACCATAAAGTAAAAAATGAAAACAAGTAAAAATTAGAGAATATAATTTAGCAAATTATCAATTTTTTTTTAGAAGATAGCAAATTATAAAATACATAGTCATCAAACTACTAGAAATATGCTCATAATCTAATATATATATTATCGGTCAATGTCTCTACACCATGAATCACGATTACAAAAATTGAACTTCCAAATTTCTTTCTTAAGTTTGATAAAATGATTGCGACCCATTAACCAAACCAAGCCCAATTCACAGAGATTAGCTGATTTTTAGAACTACCAACCCAAATAGCTTAAATTGGGTTTAAAAAAAAATCCCAAATTTAATCTCTTACCCAATATCCATAAATAAAAACTATCTCAACAAAATTGGGCCACAAAAAAGGCCCAAAAATTCATTATTTGGGCCTAGGGCCCAAAAGGGTTTAGGTTTTTACCGTACCTTGAATATATACACACACATAGTTTAGGGTTTTTGGCTGCCACCACCTCATTGTTTTTCATTCTCAGAGAGGCGCAGCTAGAGTTTGAGAGAGAGAGACACCATGAAGACCATCTTGTCATCTGAGACCATGGACATCCCAGATGGGGTCAAGATCAAGGTGAACGCTAAGGTCATCGAGGTGGAAGGCCCACGTGGCAAGCTTGTCAGAAATTTCAAGCACTTGAACTTGGATTTCGACCTCATCACCGATGAGGAAACTGGGAAGCGAAAGCTGAAGATCGACGCTTGGTTCGGCTCCAGGAAGACCTCCGCCGCCATCCGCACCGCGCTCAGCCACGTCGAGAATCTCATCACCGGTGTCACCAAGGGTTACCGTTACAAGATGAGGTTCGTTTATGCTCATTTCCCCATCAATGCCAGTATCACCAACACCAGCAAGTCCATCGAGATCAGGAATTTTCTTGGAGAAAAAAAGGTGACCCACTTCTCTTTTCGCTGTTTTTTTTTTTTTCAATTGGGTTCTCCTTGTTTTGCAGTTTTTGCATCTGGGTCGTTTTTTGTTTACTGTGGATTATGTATATTTGTTGTAGTAATCGATTTTGGTTTGAATGCTGCGAAAAAGTGTTTGGGAAAGTTTAAATCTTGTTAATGCATTTGGTGGTGTCAATAGTAGTCACTCTCGTGCGGTACTTTTTATATCTAATGTGCAAAACAGAAACTTCAGGATGCTACAAAGTGCTTTGTTATGGGCTATAATTACAATTCCTAATTCCTATTGTTTGTTCGCCTTCGGAATGTGACTAGCCTTTGTAATATTGCAGTTTACGCGATTTATGGTTCTACTCGTTAATGCTTATAGTAGTCACTCTTATGTTATAATTTTATATCTAATATGCAAATCCGAAATGTTAGGATGCTACAAAGTACTATGTTATGGGCTATAATTAAAGTTACTATTGTTTGTTCACTTTCTGAATGTAAATAGCCTTTGTAATAGTGCAGCCCATTACGCGTTTTATGGTTCTAATTATTAATGCTTATCATTTGGTGGTGTCAATGGTAGTCACCCTCATGTAGTAATTTTATATCTAATTTGCAAAACCTAAAATGTTAGGATACTACAAAGTACTCTGTTGTGGGCTATAGTTACTGTTCCTATTGTTTGTTCACATTCCGAATGTGACTAGCCTTTGTAATAGTGCAGCCCCTTGGGTGTTTTATGGTTCTACTTGTTAATGCTTATCATTTGGTAGTGTCAATAGTAGTCACTTTCATGTAGTAGTTTTACATCTAATATGCAAACCTGAAAATGTTAGGTGCTACAGAGTGCTCTGTTATGGGCTATAATTAAAGTTCCTATTGTTTGTTCACTTTCTGTATGTGACTAGCCTTTGTAATAGTGCAGTCCCTTAATTGTTTTATGGTACAACTTGTTAATGCTTATCGTTTGGTGTTGTCAATACTCAATAGTAGTCACTCTCATGTAGTACTATAATATCTAATATGCGAAACAAAAAATGTTATGATACTACAAAGACTCTGTTTTGTGCTATATTTATAGTTCCTATTATTTGTTCACTTTCCGAATTTGACTAGCCTTTGTAATAGTGCAGCCCTAAAGCCTTTTATGGTTCTACATGTTAATGCTCATCGTTTGGTGGTGTCAATAATAGTCACTCTCATGTAGTACTTTGAAATCGTTTGTTCACTTTCTGAATGTGACTGTGCTTTGTAGTTTGTAATAGTGCAGCTCCTTAAGCATTTTATGGTGCTACTTGTTAAGTTTTTGCAATGTTGCGAAAGGCTAAGGCCTGGATTCGTTGATACTAAACTTTGACGAGTTAATTGACTTGGTTGGTTTTTTTGTGTTTGTTGGGTTTTAGGTAAGGAAGGTGGATATGCTTGATGGGGTCACTATTCTCCGATCTGAGAAGGTCAAGGATGAGCTTGTACTGGATGGGAACGACATCGAACTGGTCTCTCGTTCTGCTGCCTTGATAAACCAGGTCCATTTCTTTGTCCAAACACATAAAAAAAAGAAATGTACAATCATTTCAGTTATATGTTATCTGCACTTGCTGACCTAATCTCTTGTTGGTTTTGCAGAAGTGCCACGTGAAGAACAAGGATATCCGGAAATTCCTTGACGGCATATATGTCAGTGAGAGGGGGACCATCGTAGAGGAGGAGTAATTGTAATTGTAATTGATCAAAAATTTTGAAAAGTTATCTTTAAAATGCCTAGGTTTGAATTATGTAGCTTTTGATAGTTGGACCATAATTTTTGTTTTGAATGGTTATGCCCAGCTTTTGTGGACAAAGTTTTCTGCTCAAGATGTGTCAATTTTACTCAAACATTGGTGTTGTAATGTATGAATCTTAACCTAAGCAAGGCTCATGTGTGATGCATGAAGGGCATTCAGTGAAACATACCCTATATTCTAGGCTTATGTTTGAATTCTTTTTTGTTTGTAGACATTTGGCATTCTTTTTTTGCCCTCTTCATTGGATTTCCCTTGCAGGGAGTGACTCCTTTTTTGGGGTGATATGACTCACTTTTCTTAAGTTGATTTCATTGGACCATAGGGAGAATTTGATTCTGCCATTGTTAAAAGGTTTTTTGTTCCCCCTGTTTCTGTTATGTGACTAATTTTTTTCTGTTGTGAGGCCAACCCCGTTAAAGCTTTGACTTCTCAGTTCAACCACTGTAACTCGTTCCCAAGCAATCTGGTCGTAAGCTAGTGCCGTTAGTCACTTACAAAGTTTTCATATTGGTGTTGACGCTAGTGAAACAAGTTTCGCAGAGAACTTATATTTTGAACCTATATAAGTCGGGAGAATTGCATTTATATATTAATTTAGTTCTTGCAATCAAAAAAATGAAAAAAAAGAAAACCTTATCATTGGTGAGTTTTTCACCTTAGGTAAAATAATTTTCCTGAGTTGCCATATGTGATATAGTATTGTGTGGTCAATCTTGTCCTTGGTCCATCCTAACAATGTTTCCTTACAGTCTACATCTTTCTCGAAAAAAAAACCTGTAGGATTGATAAATGAACAAATAATTAATTTTTTTAAATTTTTAAAAATAAAAAATAAAAAGTGCCATTTTGTTAATCATAGATTTCACCTGTGTTCATTAAGTCTGATTCAAAGATATTGAGAGTTTCGGTCATTCCAATTTCTCTTGCAAACTAGGAAGTAAGGATATAGGTACACGGTACAACACGGCAAGAGTAATTTCTGAAAAATTATACTAGCCTTATCCATGTGATCTAAGGCTCTATTTTTTTTGGTTTAATGTCAAAACTTTCTCTTCATCCTAATTCACGGTTTCTTTGTTTGTCTAACGATATTTATACGTTTTTCAGTCACCAATATATTTAGGAGTGTGATGATAGTTGGTACTAGATGCTCACACAAACTACTTATATGAAATATAAATTTGGGTTTAATTGAAAGTTTCAAATATAAATTTGGATTCAATTTAAATAAATATGTAGATTGACATCATAAAGACAAAATTGATAATTTATTATTATTATTATTATTATTATAAAAATTAGAAACCCTCTCCCATCCCTTCCAAATTCTTCCCAAAAATTGAAAAACTTTCGGCTTGACCGAACTAGACTGAAGTGGACCGATTCATTATTTTACATTATTTTAGTTGATATTTTGCATTATCATTTTATTAACATAGTTTGCAATAAAATGATAGAGGAATAGGAAAGTTTTGGTATCGTTTAAAGACAAAAATAATAGTGTAAATTGGAGAGAGAGAGGAAAATAAAATAGTAGTAATTTTTAAGTGAAAAATGATTTAATGTACAAAATATAATTGACAAATGGAGTGCTAATATTTCAACATGATGAGAAAAGAAAACCGTCAAAAGAACTGTTATAAAAGAAGTCCTGTTCTTAATAGGACTCTTTAAAATAGTAGTAATTTTAAAGTGAAAAATGATTTAATGTACAAAATATAATTGACAAATAGAGTGCTAATATTTCAACGTGATGAGAAAAGAAAACCGTCAAAAGAACTGTTATAAAAGAAGTCCTATTCTTAATAGGACTCTTTTAATGAGTTTTAAGCTTTCGCTTTTTTCTTTTTTTTCTTTTCATTCATCTAAATCCTCTAATTTAGATGAATGAAAATTTTTAACATAAACCCCAAATGAGAAAGAAGCTTTGAGCACACGTGCGAAAGAGGCTAGTTATTATCTCTATATATTAAGCGAATTTCGAGAGTTAATTACATGTTAGTAATCTAAGGACTAAATTCTCTAGATAACCCATAATCTTTACAAAAAATTACTTTAGAAAAATAAATAACTTAGGGTATATAATTAATTTAAATTTAATAATTCAATTTAAAAAAAAAACTGCTCCCAGTTAATTTTTCTTGCTCACGTTCCTTGTCCTTAAAAATTGGCCACACAACTTATATATATATAAAATAGGCCACACAATTGTAAAATTCAAAACACACTATTATCCATATTGGCAACCTAAGTTAAAAAAACAAAAACTTCCCACTAACATTGCCTCCTACTTCTAGCCAAATACAATCTAAATCTATATCTAAAAGCTAATATTTATTGTTGCTACACTTCTGTTAAGTCACATCAACAACCACATCATCCACCCATTTTCAACATTCTCTCTTATTTTAATTCTTTTTTTTTTCTTATTAATTTTTCAACTTATGTTTTTTTAATAAATTTGGATTTAGATTAAGTGCTTTCAATCCAAATATGTCTTTTCCCATTATGTAAGTGCACAAAAATAGATTGAAGTAGACCAAAATGAACCGACGTGATTCGAAAGACCGAATTGGACCAAATGGGCATAATAGGACCGAATAGATACAAGATGGACCGAACAGAACCAAATAGGACTGAAGTTGAAATTATGGACCGAATAAGACCAATAAAACCGAAGTGGACCGAATAGGATCAATGTGGTTTGATAGGACTAAATAGAACTAAAGTGGACAAAATGGACTGAATAGTACCAAAGTGTACAAAATGGCCCGAATCGGACTGAAGTGTATCAAAGTGGACAAAATGGACTGAATAGAACTAATGTGGACCGTATAGGACCAAATAGAACCAAAGTAGGCAGAATGGATTGAATAGGATAGAAGTGGACAGAATAGGACCAATATGGACCAAATAGAGCCAATATGGACTGAATAAGACTAAATAGACCGAATTGGACTGAACAGAACTATGGTGGACAGGATGGACTAAAAATGACCGAATATGACTAAATTGGATAGAAGGTGACAGATTGGATCAAATAGAACCAATGTGGACCGACTAAGACTTTTGAATATTTATAATTTTTATTGCATTTTTAGGACGCATATTTCTAATTTCTAATGTCAATTTTAGTATTTTATTTGTATTTTTTAACTCAAAACTAAAGAGTTTAGCGCAAATATGATAAAATTTCATACTTCTCAACCCAAAAATTAAGAAAAAAAAAAAGAATTTTTGAGCTAAACTTGAAAAGAAAACCTACAAAAAGAACCAATTTAAGGCTCAATTAGTCTAAAATGGATTGAAGGAGGACCGAAATTGACCAAGTGGACCAAATTGGACCGAAATAGACCGAATAGAAATTGTTTAATTTTAAGGAAGAACAAATTATCTTCAAAAACTTTTAGAGAAAAATTTATACATTGTATTACAATATAAAATAATTATTATTTCCCACGCAATAAGTGGGTCTGCGACTAGTGTCAATAACTACAACTTACATGTCTCTCCACTATTACCTCCTATCCAAATTCAATAACTACATCTAACATTTCTCCCACGGCCCTTCCCCCATCTTTCTGCTTCTTCCATCATCTTCAAAAAAGAACGGTTGTTGTCAAAGTTATCTTTAAAATGCCTAGGTTTGAATTATGTAGGTTTTCTTGTTTTGTTGTTAACTTGTCCTTAGTATTTTTTGAGTTTGATAGTTGGACAATAATTTTTGTTTTGAATGGTTATGCTGTGCTTCTGTGGACAAAGGTTGTCTGCTCAAGACATGTGTCGATTTACACGAGAAATGGTACAGTAATGTATGAATCTTAGCCTAAGCAAGGCCCATGTGTGATGCATGAAGGGCATTTAGTGGATGGTTCCACAAACATACTGAAGATACTTGGCTTATGTTCGAATTCTTTTATGTTCGTAGATGTTTGGCATTCTTTTATAAGTTTTTATATATGTAATTATAGAGTTATAAAAGAAAAACATTTATATATATATATATATTTATAGGTATGTTTGTCTTAATGATCAGTAATGATCAATCACTAAACATTTTGTGTTAAATGCCCTTGTGCTTTTATTTCAGAACATGAACTCTGCTGATGTAGCAAATAGCACCCCTTAACTTCATCTGCAATGTAACCTCTTTTTGCTCCAAATCATTAAAAATTTGTAAAGAAGAGGTCTAGTTGCAACAACATAAAAAGCTTAGTTGTCTTTTTGTTACAAAACCAATCTTTATACACTAAGAGTCTACTTGTGATCTGCTTATTTTGCTGAAAGTACTGTATATATAGGTAAAAGTTAGCTGAAATAGTACCGTGAGAATTATGAATAGTACCAAAAAGTGCAGTGGGATCCATGAATAGTTGTAAAAATAAGTTGAATAGTAAAATAAGTTGGCAATTTGGCAAAGATTATTTTTGCCAACTTATTTTACTATTTAGCTTATTTTTCCTACTATTCATGGGTCTCACTGCACTTTTTGATACTATTCATTGATATAACGGTACTATTTCAGCTAACTTTTACTTTTTATCTACAGTACTTTCAGCAAAAAGTTTTCAGTTTCAGCAAAATAAGCGGATCCCAAACGGATTTTAAACAAAACTGGGTTCTAAGCTGTTACCGTTCATGTTTTTCCAACATAAAAATATGTACCTAACACATTTGAAAGGTTAAGGTGCTTCCCATTGACAAAGACTATCTTCATATGGACGTTGATTATAGCAGTTACCTAATACACTAGAAGTTTTGAATTCATGTTCTGCAATAGTAATTATCAACCATTCTATTTAATTTAGGCAAACAAAAGTCACACAAACTTTCCACCAAAGTATTAAGTTATTAACAACCCAATGGAATACAGACACAGCGAATATGAGAAAAAGGGACGGACCCAGGTGGGGGCCAAGCGGCCCGGGCCCACCCTGGGTCCAATTTTTATTTTATTTTATATTATTTATAATATTTTTCATTTTTGTAGTTAGGTCCCCCTTTTTCACAATAAGCCTAACTAGATTCACCCAAATAGCAACTATTCAACCAAAAAACTTAACAAAAACAATAAAAATATTCACAATGGTGATTATATTTTAGCAAAAAAAAAACTATTTTACCACCAAAGAACCAAAAAATCATGTGTTATTGGAGAAGCTAAAGCTAAATTTTTTGTAATTACAATAAACTGGTATAAATACCAGTTAACTATAGCAAGTTGTTAAAAATAAAATACAATATTTTGTTAAGATTATATCTCTTCCTTCAATTAAAAAAACTCAAATTCTCTCACTTCCTTTATTATTTTAATGAATTGTTTATATTATTTTAAATGAAATTATAAAAAAAAATAGAACATTTGATATTGGGTGTAGGAATTTCTTTAGGAAATGCCTTTCATGATCAGGGAGTATTTAAAGTAAGCCAATTTGGATCGAATTAGGACCCCCTGGGGGCGGAGTTCTGTCTTCCAAAAATAGCGTTGTTAGTTATAGCGGATTGGGTCTAAGGCTCTGTGACTAATAGCGTCTTTGACTATTTGAATTATCATGATGACTTGTGGCTAGGGGTGAAAGGCCAACCAAGATCGGATATAGCTGGTTTTCCGTGAAATCTATTTCAGTAAAGCGTATGATGAGGTGGTATAATAGATAAAGTAACTTTTTGAGGTGCTAAAAGTTAAAATTTTTAGCACCACCAATGTTTTTTTTTGGAGAAACAAACACACATACACACACACAAGGGAGAGGGAAAGGGGTTCTAACACAAAGGCACACCACAACTCCACTCAAAAGCCATGGTAACTTTTAAGGAATGGTGGAGCAAGTTATACTACACATAACACACTCTCTTAAGCAATGTGGGACAATTACCTTTTTTTTTTTGAGAAACAAACACACACACACACACACACACACACAAGGGAGAAGGAAATGAGTTCTAACATAAAGGCACACCACAACTCCACTCAAAAGCCATGGTAACTTTTAAGGGAGGGTGGGGCAAGTTATACTACACACAACACATTCTCTTAAGCAATGTGGGACAATTACCCATTCTTTTTTTTTTTTTTTTGAGAAACAAACACACACACACACAAGGGAGAGGGAAAGAGGTTCTAACACAGTCACATTACAACTTCACTCAAAAGCCATGGTAACTTTTAATTTAGTACCACCAATGTGAATGCTCTAACTTCAACAAAAAAAAAAAATAATAATAATTCCTAGCCAATCTAGTATTAAAAAAAGACATTATTTTGTTTTTGTTTGTCTTTGTAGATAAATGATTGCATCTTAATATATTTAGAAACAACGATTTTGAGTATTTATAATTTTTTAATACTATATAAATGTCTATTTGGAGTTTTTATTTTTATTTTTTATACTCCAGCCCCCGCTAGCTTAAAATCTTGAGTCTGTCCCTTAATGATGTGTTCAATTAGTTCAGAGCTTGATCAATTATGGACAAAGATGAGCGATGAAGTACATTGCAAGAACAAAAAACAGGTTTAGTACACATAGTTGTTAAGATTGGTTGTGCCGTATACGTAGCATAGAATTGAAATATTATCTCATTGAACTGGTCTTATTTGTTGAAAATTTAAGGCATGGGGTAGTAGTTAAAGAAAAATTTGGCAATCAAAAAGAAAATTGGTAATAATGGAAGACTGAGCAAGCCTATATATCATTAACATGTGGAAAACTATAGACCTATTCAATGCGTCTTATCTATAAATAGACATGCTTTCTATGCAACATTTCTCATCCCTCACCCGAAGCAAACATATATAGAACTGAATAGATAGAGTAAGCCTGAAATATGATGAAAGCTTACATTGTAACTGTTGCACTCTTCGCTTTGGCATTCTCTCTTGCCTCTGCCTCTGACCCCGATCCCCTGCAGGACTTCTGTGTTGCACTTAAGGACTACTCGGACTACTCCAAATCAGCCGGTACAAACTTTTCTTTTTCTTTTTTCAAGTTTTTGCATTATTTTTGTCATGTGAAGAATCTACACTAACCGGAATATTAATGGAAGAAATATTATTAGCTACCTGGCCTTACTATTTTCTGCATTGAAGTCTTAAGCATTCTTTTTAAAGTGTCCATAACAAAAATTCCTTTATGCAGTATTTGTTAATGGAAAGTTCTGCAAGGATCCAAAGCTTGTCAAACCTGAAGATTTCTTCTTCGAGGGATTGAACATTGCTGGGAACACAGATAATAAAGTTGGGTCAAACGTCACTACCGTGAATGTAGACACATTACCAGGCCTCAATACTCTTGGCATATCCCTGGCTCGAATCGACTTTGCACCATATGGAGAAAATCCTCCCCATACTCACCCTCGCGGCACTGAAATTCTAGTAGTCTTGGAGGGTACTCTCTTCGTTGGTTTTGTAACATCCAACCCAGAGAATCGCCTCTTCACCAAAACTCTAAATAAGGGGGATGTGTTTGTCTTTCCAGTTGGTCTCATTCACTTCCAATTAAACGTGGGAAAAACTAATGCAATTGCCATTTCTGGTTTAAGCAGCCAAAATGCAGGCGTAATCACAATAGCAGATGCTGTCTTTGGATCCAATCCTCCCATTAATCCTGATGTTCTCACCAAAGCCTTCCAACTTGACAAAAATGTGGTTGAAGAGCTTCAGAAAAAATTTGGAGATCACAATTAGAAAAAAAAAAAAGTTTGTAAGTGCCTTGAAGCACTAGTCATTTTGCTATGTTTATCCCCTTGCAATCATAACTAGAATAAAATAAAACGATTGCTTATATATGTAACTCTTTTTTAATTTGGAGGATTTGGGATATAAAAAAAATGTTGGGTTTAGTACCTCTTCCTCATTTGTCAATTAATTTATGCAGTAAAACCACTATTTACTAAATTTAAAAAAAGGAAAAAAAAAAGTGCATAAGATATTAAGCTTCAGTTTATTTAAGATAGACTGAAGCTCAACTACAATTAAATGAAAAAAGCCTACTAAAAAAATAGTCACAGTTATGTAAATTGAATACATCCATTTTCAGCTCACATGCTGTATCCCAAGCTAGCTTTGGCCATCCCTAGCTGACTCACGTAATTTGTGAGCAACACTATTATAATTAAACTGTAGATGAACATGAAACTGTTCTAGCTTCGATCGACAGCCACAGTTACAGAAATTCACAAAATAAATCTTCAAATTTAAAACTGAAAACTTTATTTATTCAAAGTAAGACAAAATCTACAGGCTATCATACACTCAGACACGTAAAACAAATTAACAGATAATTACCCTAGAATTTCATTTCTAATGAATTGGTCCACATATATATATATATATATGTATGTATGTATGTATGTAAAATTGACCATAAGTTACCATCATTTAGACTACAGCAGCAGCACCTAATTCTATTCAAAAGGATGAAAATTTTTTAAGACACTTTATATAATACGTTACATGGTTCATACTGTAAACTAAATATCCATATTGAATACCAAATTGTAAACTAAATATATTTGATCCTGAAAATGACATGGTTCATGCATACTGCACAATTTTTTAAATTATTAATTAAATCAAGTTCAAGTGATTTAATTATTGGCATAAATTGGAGAGTGTAGCCCAAGGGAGTCAATACCGTACCGGAGGCTGTACCGGTTTGGTCAGCGGTACAATATATTCATGGTTTTAGACAACGGTACGATATATTCATGGTTTTAGACTTTAGTATCAATTTAAAAGAAAAAGAAAAAAAGACACAATATAAAAAATAGAAAGCTTAAAAGTTACCATTGCATACTAAGAAAACAAATAATACTAATAAGTTAATGCAAATAAGTTACCATTCTGCCCTAACAAAAATTCAAAAATTACAAAACTTAAAAAAAAAAAAAAAAAAAACTTTTTCTGTATCGGCTGGTATGCCTGGTACCGGCCGATATTGTCCGAAATTGGCCGGTATATGGCCGGTATTTAAACCGGTACGAAACGTTGATGTTTCGATATCGTTATACATACTGGTATGGTACATACCGGCCGGTACGGTACATACCGGCCGGTACGATCGGTACCGGTACGGTATTGACTACCTTGGTGTAGCTGTAGCCCCGTTGAGAATATAGGAGCTTTGAACTTGAGAGTTTTAACTATTTTTTTATTGTTGAAAAAAGAAAGAAGAAAAAGGAAAAGGAAATCAATGGTATGCGCAAGTGCATAGGATTTTTTTGAAGCGAGTAATGCTAGAGAGTAGGGATAATACAAATTTTATTATATAACCTTTATACATTCATGTCTCACAAAACCAAAAAAAATTGTTATTGTTTATTATGTAATTGAAATCCATCAATTACATTCATTGTTATGTCAATTTGTTAACTTCTTGTAATAAAATTTAGAGTGGCTTTAGCATTAAAAATAGCTTATGTATAATGTAGGCACCTTATTTGAGTTTCGATGATGAGATCGCGGACAAAATTGCCGTTTGCCCTTTTCGGGCAAATTATATAGCCTTATGCCCCCCTTCCCAAACTAATGAGGGAAATGCTCCTCTTTTAAAACTCGATTTACTACAAATCGAGTTAAGCTCTATAGTGGCGTTTTTAAGGAGCCTATAGTGACGTTTTAAGGACCTATAGTGGCATTTTGGAACTTGGCTTCCATGAAATCGAGTTATAGGTAAAAAAAATTCCCTATTACTTGATTTCATGGAGGTCGAGTTATAAAACGCCACTATTAGTCTTTAAAATGTCACTATAGGCTCCTTAAAACGCCACTATAGGGCTCCAGATTTTTTTTTTTTTTTTTAACTCGATTTGGAGTAAATCGAGTTTTAAAAAAGGGGTATTTCCCTAATTAGTTTGAAAAGGAGGGCAATTTGCCCGAAAAGGGCGAAGGGAAATTTTGTCCTGAGATCGCCTTATCATTATAAAAAAAAAAAAAGATGATGAGATCGCCTACCCAAATTTGTCTTGGTGATGTGAGTTGAAAAGTAGTAAAGATAGAAGTGGTTAAAGAATATTAAGAAGAAGAAAAGTAGGAAAGATAGAAGTGGTTAAAGATCTTATCAAAAAAGAAAAGAAAAAAGAAGTAGTTAAAGAATATTAAGAAGAAGAAAAAAAAGTCGTTAAAGACTACACGTTTTATACCATGTTGGTCAATATAGATTACTGACATGTGTTTCAATTTAAGCACATTGAAAAACTGTATATAAGTTTTGTCCTTTAATAATAAGCAAGCTAGGAAGACCAACCAAATCTATCACTTTCTTTTTTCTTTTTTCTTTTATCCTTTTTAGCATAAAATGAATCAAAAATAGGGTAAGTTGAGAGTTATCAACGCTTTAACAATCAGATTTAATTTCATTAAATCAGATTTGCATTATATAAACAAAGCTGACCATAAGCTCAAGCTGAACTGAAGTCTATTGAAACCTATTTTCCATGGTGCAGATGAAGAGTGAAGACTGGAGAGCTTGATGTTGTCAACTTCATGTTGATTGATGTTATCCAAAACTCAATGGATTACAGTCTGGAGTTAAGATAAACATTTGAATTTTGAAATCCAGGCATATACGACCCACCATATTAAGTTCTGTTTAAACACCTTTATAATAAACATAAGTGTAGTAATTTCCCCAAAGCATCTGGTCCGAGGACATCAGGCATGACTAAGGTTCTGTTTAAACACCTTTATAATAAACATAAGTGTAGTAATTTCCCCAAAGCATCTGGTCCGAGGACATCAGGCATGACTAAGGTTCTGTTTAAACACCTTTATAATAGACATAAGTTATTTTGTCACACAACGCACGAATTTAAGAACAAAGAAAATTCTTATTAGTAATAATACCTTTTCAGGTTGTTTACATTCCAAGGACGAGGTATTACATGCTCGTCTAAGTCTTCTAAGAAATAGGCCCCTATTCCTGCTTCCGAGGTGATGCGATATGGTCCCTCCCAATTGGGCCCAAGCTTTCCCCAAGCTGGATTTTTTGCAGTGCCCAGAACTTTCCTCAAAACCAAGTCACCAGGTGCTAGTGGCCTTAGCCTTACTTTAGCATTGTATCCTTGCTTAAGTTTGTGTTGGTAATACGCCAGTTGCACCAGTGCACTCTCCCTCCTCTCATCAGCGAGATCCAGACTTTTTTCCAGAAGATTATCATTACTATTCGAACTGAACGAACTCCTTCTTAGCGTTGGGAACCCGGTTTCCAAAGGAATGACAGCTTCGACACCATAAGTCATCGAAAATGGGGTTTCTCCCGTTGATCGTCGCGGTGTGGTTCGATAGGCCCACAGGACATGCGGCAGTTCTTCCACCCATCTTCCTTTCGCATCATCTAACCTCTTCTTCAGTCCATTTACTATGACCTTATTAACGGCCTCGGCTTGTCCGTTCCCCTAGGGGTAAGCTGGGGTGGAGTATCTATTCGTTATTCCTAATTCACCGCAGTATCCCCTGAAGGCCTTACTATCAAACTGAAGACCATTGTCCGAGATAATAGTACGAGGGACCCCGAACCGAGTAACGATATTCCGCCAAATGAACCTCTTAGCGTCCACATCCCTGATGTTTGATAAGGGCTCGGCTTCGACCCACTTTGTAAAGTAGTCGGTGCCGACCAGCAGATACCTCTTATTTCCAGCTGCTTTGGGGAAAGGCCCGACAATATCCAGGCCCCATTGAGCAAATGGCCAGGGACTGGTTATCGGATTAAGGATCCCCCCTGGTTGGTGAATGTTTGGGGCGAATCGCTGGCATTGGTCGCACTTCTTTACATACTCGTGTGCTTCTCTTTGCATGTTTGGCCACCAGTAGCCTTGTGTGACAGCTCTGAGAGATAGAGATCTGCCTCCAGTGTGGCTCCCACAAATCCCCTCGTGTAACTCTTCTAAGATGACCTCTGTTGCTTCAGGATGGATACATAGTAGATACGGTCCCGCAAAAGAGCGCTTGTATAACTTTTGGTCTTCAGACAACCAGAAACGGGGTGCCTTTCTTCGTATTTTTTCAGCCTCCAATTTATTTCCCGGCAGGGTGTCCTCCGTTAAAAATGATATGATTGGATCCATCCAGCTAGGTTCCACTCGGACATGAGAAACCTGAGTTAATTTCCTCCCTGCATCCGTGGGCTTGTACAAGTCTTCTACAAGGATAATTCGAGGTAGGTTCTGCGCCGAGGAGGTTGCGAGTGTAGCTAGAGAATCTGCATGCGAATTGCTACTTCTTGGGATGTGCAGCAGACTGAATGACTCAAATTTTAATCGCAACTGTGTAACTTGACTTAAATACTTCTGCATTCTTTCGTCCCTTGCTTCCAGTTCGCCCATTACCTGACCGACGACTAATTTGGAGTCTGAAAACATTTTTACTTCCTTTCCCCCCAGTTTTTGAACCATACTCATCCCTTCCAATAAAGCTTCGTACTCGGCCTCATTATTGGTGGCAAAGAAATCCAACCTCAGCGATTTCTCTATTGTTAGTTGCTCAGGAGATATTAGAACCAACCCCAATCCAGAACCTCTTTGGTTCGCTGCACCGTCAACATAGACTCTCCAGCATAGGGGTTCCTGGAGCGAGATCACGACAACCGATTTTTCATCCATGTGCTGCGATGCTGGAACATTTTCTAACGAGGCTTCAGCGAATTCAGCCACCAGGTCTGCTAGGATCTGGCCTTTGACAGAAGTGCGAGGCATGTACTTGATATCAAAAGCCCCTAGAATAGTTCCCCATTTAGCTATCCTGCCGGTATAGTCAGCACTTCGGAGTACGGCCCTAATCGGGAGTTGAGTTAAGACGATGACAGAGTGTGCCTGAAAATAGTGGGGGAGTTTCCGCTTACCATGGACTACAGCCAGGATGGCCTTTTCCAATGGTAGATAACGCACATCGGCTTCATGCAAGACTCACAGCATGGGGAGCAACGGCTATGTAGGCGAATAGGACCTCATCCTCCTGAGGACTGGACATGATTGGAGGCCGAGAGAGATATTCCTTAAGCTGCTGAAAAGCCTTAGAGCACTCCTCAGACCATTCAAATCCCTTCCACTTTTTCATCAAGAGGAAGAATGGCCGGCATCTGTCTGCTGAACGAGAAATAAAACGATTCAAAGCGGCAATCATTCCAGTAAGTTTCTGAACCTCTTTAGGATTACGAGGAGGGTGTAAGTTGTTAATAGCCCTAATTTGATCGGGATTGACTTCGATTCCTCTGTGTGTTACCATGTATCCCAGGAATTTGCCCGATCCCACCCCAAACGTGCACTTGGATGCATTTAGGCGCAACTTGTGCTTCCTCAAGATTTCGAAAATGCTTCCGAGGTCATCAACATGCTCGGACACCGCCTTGCTTTTGACCACCATATCGTCTATGTAGACCTCAATGCTCTTTCCTAACTGAAGCTCAAACATTCTCGTCATCATCCTCTGATAGGTTGATCCTGCGTTTTTTAGACCAAACGGCATCACCTTGTAATGGTAGTTTCCGATGGGGGTGACAAATGCAGTCCTCTCCTGGTCTTCCAAGGCTAAAGGTATTTGGTGATATCCTTGGAAGGCGTCCAAGAAGCTCATTCGAGGGTGTCCCACCGTCGCGTCCACCAGCTGATCTATTCGTGGCATGGGGAATGGATCCTTCGGACAAGCCTTATTTAGATCAGTAAAGTCTACGCACACTCGCCACTTGCCACTCTTTTTCTTTACCACCACCGTGTTGGCCAGCCATTCAGGGTAGAACACTTCCTTGATAGCTCCTGCTTGCTTAAGCTTGCTCACCTCTTCTTTAACGGCATCGGCATGCTCCTTGGACGGGCGCCGAGGTGGTTGCTTTTTCGGAGTAATGGATGGATTAACATTCAAATGGTGACATATAAAGGTGGGGTCCACCCCTGGTGCCTCGTAAGCGCTCCAGACGAATACATCGACGTTCCTCTTAAGGAATTCTATTAACTCTTCCCTCTCGCGAGGCGGCAACTGGGACCCCACTTGGAAGTACTTCTCCGGATCATTCCCTATAATGATCCTCTCTAAATCATCACATATCGCCTCCTCGGGGATCTCCTTGATAGGCGAATCGAGAGATTTTAATTGCTATGAACTTGCCTCCGCGGCCATCAGCGATTCAGCTTCAGGTTGGTGTGATATGGCCGCTACCAGGCATTGTCTAGCCATGTTCTGGTTTCCGACGATCTCTTTGACCTGACCCTCGGAAGGGTATTTCACCTTTTGATGCAAAGTGGAGGAGACAGCCCCCAGTGTGTGAAGCCAAGGTCTACCCACGATAGCGGTATATGGAGAATAAACATCCACCACGATAAAGTCGACCTCCACTACCTCAAGACCGGCTTGCACAGGTAGCCTGATCTGACCCTTTGGCATAACGGTCCTTCCCTCGAAGCTGACCAGGGGGGAATCATAGGCAGTTAGGTCCTCGGACCTTAGCCCCAGACCTCTAAACAGGTCAGGATACATTACCTCCACGGCACTCCCTTGGTCCACCAGCACCCTCTTCACATCATACCCTCCTATCCTGAGCGTGATCACCAAGGCATCATCGTGAGGTTGGATAGTTCCGACCTTATCTTCCTCCGAAAAACCCAGAACTGGTTCTATTTCCATCTTGATTCTTTTTGGCTCGTGCTTACTGTCATTGGCGAACGACTGAGCCACAGACATCACTCTGTACGGACAGGACCCTGTTCTTCCGGGGGCAGCAAAAATGACGTTTATCGTTCCCAGGGGTGGGCCCGAGGACGCCCCTCTTCTGGAATCAAACCCAGTCTGCCCTGCTTGACTGCTGGGATGCAACAGGTCCTTCAATCTTCCTTCTCGGACCAGCTGATCTAAGTGGTCCCACAAGTTCCTGCAGTCCTCGGTTGTATGTCCTTGGTCTTGGTGATATTGACAATAGAGGCTTTGGTTGCGCCTCATCGCATTCCCCGCCATTTTGTTCGGCCATTTAAAGAATGGCTCGTTCTTAATTTTTTCCAAGACCTTACTGACTGGCTCTCGGAATACCGCGTTGACAGCTTGGGCGTTGGAGGAATCTGACTGCCCGACAAAGTCTCTCCGTGGCCGATTGTTACTAAATCGGTCCGACCTGAAATCCCTACGCTCCTGAGGGTTAATCTTTGTTTTACCCTTTCCTTGCTGCTGGTCCTCTTCAACCCTTTTGTATTTGCTTATTCGATCCATAAGCTGACGCACACTGGTGACCGGTTTACCAGTGAGAGACTTCCTTAATCCATGCTCAGTAGGCAAGCCGCCCTTAAAAGTGCTGATGGCCACGTCCTCAAAATCACCATCTATTTCGTTATACGTCTCCCAATATCTGTCCGAGTACGTTTTCAGGATTTCCCCCTCCCGCATGGACAAAGACAGTAAAGAATCCAAAGGGCGAGGCACCCTACTGCATGTGATAAAACGAGAACCAAAAGCCTGCGTAAGCTCCTTAAAGGAACTTATGGAGTTAGGTCTCAACCCATCGAACCACCTCATGGCCACGGGCCCCAAACTGGAAGGAAAGACTTTACACATCAAGGCCTCGTCCTTAGAATAGACGGCCATCTTCTGGTTGAATTGGCTCACGTGCTCTACTGGATCCGTTCAGCCGTAATAAGTGGTGAAAGTGGGTTGATGGAATCGCCGAGGAAGCTCTGCCCTTTCGATGCGATGCGTAAAGGGGGACCTAGAAATTTGATTCAACGCCTTGTTCATGGCGTCATTCTCCAGCCCCTTCAGAGGTGGACTCTTACGCTTTCGCTTATGAACGTTTTCCCCGTGATAGGGGAAAGGCTCGCTCGACGGTGTCCTAGGGTCGCGTTTGTACGTAACATCATCTTCATCATTTGAGAAAACACCAGAACTAGAAGGGGCTCGTCGTCGATGCGCATGGCGTAGCTCCCGCTTCAAATCATCGATCTCCCTTTGCATGGCTCTGTTACTTCGTTCCTGAGGAAAGTGATTCCCCATTTGCGGATGACTTCCGCTAGTTTGTGTGGTATGTGGGCTACCCTCCCTATCTCTCCTACGCTCAAGATTATGGAAGGCGTCTTGTTGATGGGAGCCCCTGGATTCCTGTGGGTGGGGACCTGATCCTACCATGGTGAAACGTCGCGCTCACTATCATACAAATTCTTCCCACAGACGGCGCCAATTGTAGTGTAACGAATTAGTACACCCCAGTCCAAAGCGCGCAAGACCCGGGCCCAATAAGTCCACTGCAACATGTATTTGTAGAGAGTGGGCTTAAGAATTAGATTCGAATGGTGAGGGCTTCGTTTTTCCTATTCTCAAAGACAAACTAAGAAGCAGTTTAGAAGGCCCAAAGCACACCAAAATAACTTGGAATAATTCTGTTTTATATAGGTCCGAGGAGGAACCCTTGTGTTGTGTTGTTCACGTTACAAATCTTCCTTTCTCCTTCTGTTTTTCTCTCTCTTCCCTTTTTCCAAAATCCGTCCTCCTCCAATGGAGGAGGAATGGCATTATATAATCATCTTCTAAGCATCCTATCCTTACACTTGTCATTCATCTAAGGTGCCCCTTGATACTTATCCCACCAGATTTTTTCTTTGGCCTCCCTGTGAGAGGTCATAGTCTTGGTAGCACTGTTCAGAGGTCTTCTCCACATAAATGCGGCCAGAAAAGTAGTTGCAGGGTATTTAATGTGGTGGTAGCAGCTTTTCTTTAGATATTTTCGGGGATCTTTTCCTTCCCAGTAAGCTCACCGAGTTTGTTTCTGTCATAGGGGATTCCAGGAAGATTACTTTAGCCACTGGGATTCTTCCTTGAACCGAAAACTTTATATCCGAGGACTATACCCTCCTCGGACGGAATCGCCGGTCCTATGTGCGAATCTTTCGAAAGTAGAATGCTTTGATAGCTGCCACATTGCTCGGCCCATGAGACCTCCTCGGACAGAGCCCACGGCCCAAGATGCGTGAATCTTGGTTATTTGTCCCCACAATTATTATTATTATTATTATTATTATTACATATAGATTTTGTGGCCAATCATATCAAAAGCCTACACCATTATATATATATACAAAAATTTATAATTTAAGAAGAATGAGGACGGCAATGCAAAACCTTGATAATCCTTTATTTCTAGTTCTTTCTACCTCTCCAATTGACCATACTTGAGAGGTTGTTTACTACCAAACACTTATGTATTGGAGTTTCATTTAGACCATAGAGAAATATTTAAAAAGCCTTAAAGAGTGACCGAAAATTGGTTTTATAGTTTGCAGATCGACTTGCAATATCAAGTAACATTGAAGGAACAAGGAAAAGTCTTATCTGCTAGCAATAATGGGGAACTCAAATACTTAGTTTGACCCCATGCACAGAAAGTCGCATGAGTAACTTATGTACTGCAACAAGCTTCGGCAATAAACTTGTTGAGTTGAGCTTTGCCTTGAAGTGTTTTTATCTATTCGGTTTCCACTCCGTGAGCAAATTATTGTCTCTTTATGTGTGAGTTGTTCATGTGATGTGTTTCTTGTGCTTGATTATCCAAGATTAATATTGTGCTTAAGTTAATTAACTGCCTGAACCTAATCTTGAATCATTAATTGATTAAAATTAGTAATAAGTCGTATTAGAGGCCTAAAATGCATTTTTTACCAACAATTTAAACTTTTGGCTTGGTAACTTATCACAACATTAAAGACTATAGAGTATAGATATATTTTCACATACACAATTGTGAGGGGACGAGGATCCGAGAATACAAATAGAGGGATTAGAAACAAAGCCGAGGAGACAAACCTAGGTGAGCACCAGTAGAATGTCCTCGGAAAAATACAAGTAACCTTATGTAAGTGCAAAAAAGACAACATTGGATGAGGACTCCGAGGATGCCAACCTGACCTCTAAAAGCCGAGAACCAAGGCTAAAGGTTGTCGGGCACAAATCGAGGGCGAAGAGAAAAATTTGTCACTAAGCGGGGAAGAAAGGAAAGAGGATGGATAAAGCAACCATCACCTCTGCATTTAATACACTGCAACCACTTAGCTGGCCGCATTAATGAGGAAATGACATTTGAACAGTGTCCACCTAGCTCATACGTCAGTGTAGAAACCTTCTAGTAAGGCCTTGATGAGACAAGTATCAATGAAATCCAATCCTGACCTTTCAAATGTAGGGCTCAGATACATCTTGGCTGAATATATAAAGCCAAGAAGCCCCTGGATCAAAAGGAGGGGCGGGAGACTTAAAACTACTTGTAACCTCTATCTCGAACTAAACCCGAGGACCCCTATATATGCATTTCAAGACTGTTCCTTATAAAAGACTTTCTGTCTATGTGTGGAATTAATTCTAGCACACCAACTTAAGTATTTTCATCTTGTTAAGGGCATTTAAGGTTGATTGGGCATCCCATCTCTCAAAAATTAATTGTGTGAGCAAAAGCAGCAAGTTTGTACCTGCCATAAACCTTACTCACTTTTTGCCCACCACAACAATAAAATAATATAATAAGTGAGGAAACAAAAAAATATGATACTTTCTATATAAAATTATTATTATATCCTTATAATTAATAAACCGTCATCAAATAATTTAATGTAATCTTAAAAGCACAAGAATTGAGTAAATTATTGTTATATTCTTCTCAACTGTTTCAGTTTATTACTACTCTATGACTAACATTCCACCTTGTTAGAATGTCTTCAAAATCCTACTTATGATTGATTACTTCATAATTCAACGAAAATATTTGAGATTCAAATTCGCACTCTTCCATTGTAACTATCAAATTATAAATAAATAAATAAAATAATTTATAATTGAGCAATGTTATCCATTAGATATTTTCAACATTGCAATATATTCTCAGTTATGAGAATTAAATAATTGGTTTAATGCGCATGTAGTGGAATAGCTTATTATTTGCTCAACTTTGAATCCTCAAGAGACACATAAAACTTCTTAAATTGATGATATTTATTTCTTAGTAAATAGTATCAAAACTATGTTTCACAACAAAATAGAAAGATTATATTCTAAATATCTCTTTGATTGTATACATTAAACAAAATATCATTTTGATTACTCTCTATTCATAAACTACTTATGTGTAGATTGAATCATCCTTTCTTTTTTCTTCCCATTCTTTTCCTTCCAACTTCGATTCTATTCTCCTTTTATTTTGCACTTAGGGTCTGTTTAGATACTACTTATTTTGCTGAAACTGAAAACTTATTGCTGAAAGTACTATAAATAAAAGTAAAAATTTACTGAAATAGTACAGTGAGACCTATGAAATATATCAAAAAGTGCAGTAGGGCTCATGAATAGTAGCAAAAATAAGCTGAATAGTGAAATAATTTTTATTTTTCATTAGTATCCAAACGGAGGCTTAGTCAAACAATAATGTTAGGAATTATGAATTAATTTTTAAAAAAGTTTAAGACCACACGCTTTAACAGACCATAGATCCATAACAAGTAGTGATTGGATTCAATTGCACGTTAACAAATATGCAAATATATGTTAGTAAAAGAACAGTTAATTCAATTATTTGCTAGCTAGTGGAGCTGCACGTATACAAGATACATATAATAGATTATAAAATAGTCTTCTAGATGAGGACTAATTCAAATATGTGATGATTCAGTTCACACACCAACCGATAGAAAATATCGCAGTTCACGCGTAGCGTGCGAATAAGATCTTATCTTGTGTTCAAATTTATGTCCAACGCCACGGTCTACCAAGTTTGAAAATTTTTTTTTTTTTTTGAGAAACAAACCATTCAAGGTTTGAAAATATTGGTTAGAATAGATAGCATATATAGAATGGCATTGTGGAAGTCTAGAAAGCACATGACATCACCCACCTCTTCTAGACGAGAACTATAACTAACTAATATTCGTCGTACATACATGTCACTGTGTGTCTGTGGGGTACGGACGTGGTCCCCCATTTTGAATTTTTAACGTTAGTATTTAACCAAATCTACAAAAGGACAAAAGTAGTAGTTACGCATCAACTCACTTACTCTGAAATCTCACGCATACTGGCTAGCTATTACTTAAGCATAAACTTTTTTTTTTTTTTTTTTTTCACCGATCACACTCTATCAAGTTATATTTATGAAAAAAAGTTGTGAAAAGTTTTATGATTCTAGACTTTTTCCTACAAAGGAAATAAACTAAACCAAACAAATTTTCATATATCTTTATATTAAGTGTGAATTTTGAAAATATAACCGTTAAATTTTATCTTCTTGCTTGCAAAATTTCATGAAGATCAATTATTAATTTCTATATCATTAAACAAATGTTAAAATTTCAACTTTTTGTAATTTAAAAATATGTATAAAAAAAAGTTTATTGATCAAATAGTAAATAACATCCGATTTGAATGAAATTTGATATATATATTAAGAACATAAGAAACATGAAACTCAATTGTTAGATTTTCAAAATTCACACTCAAAAAATAAATATATGAGAAGTTTAAACTTTAAAGAATTTTTCTCCAGATTAGTTTGAAGAGAAACTTTGTTAAACTATCCCCATAAGCTGTCATATCATATATAACATTAGTATGTATTTTTCTTTTCTTAAATTTTTAAACATGGGTGTTTGGATTTAAGTATAACAATAGTAATCTTATTAAGATGTTATAAAATAGTGTAAGGGCCAAATTCTGTTCAATCAATCTTAAAAAATACCTACTACATCAGCTTATGCGTCAATTTTGCAAAATGCATTTTTGCTATAGTATTTGTGTAAATATACACAAACATGGTTGTTTGTTTGTTTCAATTTTTTATTCTTTATTTATGTTTCCCCGAAAATGAAGGAAAAGAGTGGATAGTATATGTGTGAAAAATAAAAAAATAATAATTTAAAATTGATCTTTTAATGAAGTATAGTTTAGAATAGATAATCTAATGTTGGTGTTTTGAAAAGTGGTTAAGTAAAATAAACAAAAAGATTATTATGCTAAAATATATAAGAAATTTTGCACATGTGAATGGTCTAATCCTTGTTTTATAATTTCAATATTAAAAAATTAAAAAAAAAAAAAAAAAGCCTAATGTTATAATTTCCATATTTGTTTTAATGTTGAACAATTTATGAAGCAAGCTATTCATGAACAATTTGGAATTAACTTGGAAAAAAAACTTATATATATTGGCTTTTAGCCTAATTCAAGCTTAAGTTTAAACTCAATTCTTAAATAAGCTAAGCTCAAACATAACAACATTCTCAGTCATTGTACTTCCCAATCAAATTCGTCATAACACTCCTAGACATGATCCACACAGGTTTAAGTGCCTAAAGAGCATATCTACCAAAGCAAATACAATTACCTCGATAAGATATTCCTTTCATTCTTCCTTTATGTTGTTTACAAATTCTAGTTCTTTTGGGGTTATAGTTGATGGTTCTTTTCAATTCCATCTCTACTACAGAACTGGACATGAGAGTTTCTTCTCATCCAGGTCCTTGCAATTGAAAAATAACAAATATAACATTGTATACATGTATTTAATGAATAATATATTGAATTGTTGGAGTCTTTGAGATTTTATCTTATATCTAATCTATTAGAAATTTGTATATCTTTTTTTGATAGTTTATATAATAATAATAATAAACTAAACATGTATTCTATTTCTATTTATTTATAGTTATAGATAATTATTTTATAGGTTAGTTAGAGATAGTGTTATAGATAATAGATAATAGAATTTCATTTCGTTATAACGAGTATTTATTTTGTTTTAGAGCTGGTTATCCAGTTACAAAAGAAATCTCATAGACTTTCGTTTTTGCGCCTCTCTGAAAGGTGTAAATTTCGGAGGGATTTTTTATAATTTGGATATGTTATTTGGAGGTCAATCCATTAGGAATGGGGCTACATCTATTTATTTCAACAACAAAAAAAGTCCTAAGATTTTTAAAGTACATAATAAAATGAATGTGTTAGTGTACCAAAAGTCAAAATTAAAGTTTAGTGCAAGTTGAGGTCCAAGTAAACATTTTTTGTTTTTTTTTTTTTTGAGATAAACATTTTTGATATCTGTAGTCTGTAGAATAAGATAGAAATAATTTGAGACTTCTCTAAGCAATTCATACAAACAATCGATTATGCTTTTTGAGTTATAGATTTCAGCTGGTTCTGTTTGGGTCTATATTCATTTTTTAGCATAATCTTCAGTTTGGGCCTTGACAATATATTACTTTTACTTCGTATTTGACCCAAGACTGTTACCATTTTCTGCTGCTCACCCTATTGGGCCGAATAGGAATCCTCTTTCGGAAAGTCCATTTAGCACGTAGTCTGGGGCCATAAAAATTGAACAAAACAAAAGCCACATAGAAATGGACCAAAAGAGACATTCTCATCTAAAAGGTCAAGTTGCATTACACATCTAACCAAGAAACTTCAAAGTACCCTTATCGACACGATAACCATATAAAAAATGATATTATTTTCACATTGTTTAGTGTCCAACAGAGTATTATTTTCATTGAGGTTGCTTTTATCACTTTGCCAACTGTGGTATTTTGATGAGCTTAGCTTTTCGATCCAGGTTCAAGATGGAGAGTCAAGCCCACTACTTGCGTTAGTTTATATAATAATGAAAGCTAACAATATGTCTTAGAAGCTGCACACATAAAAGGAGCCTACAAATGAAGGAGTAAATACAAATTCAACTATTTAGCAACACAAAAAAAATAAAAACCCAAATTCAACTATCAACTGTAATTAACATTGATTCTCAACACACACAAAACTGTAAATTACAAGAATGTCTCATAAAGAGGGATAAATTTAGAGAGTGAGAGAGAGAGAGAGAGACAGCCATGCCCATGCTGCTATTGCTAAGCACATAGAAAATTTATGCTGGCATTTGTTGTATGCGACACATGTACTTGCTCTTATGAGGAGTAACAATGTTCCCTTTTGGTAAGTGAAACTTGAGTTAATTCCTCATATTTTTTTATAACTTTTCTAATGGATCAAAGATTATTAATATGATAGGCAAGAACTTATGGTTTGTTGCGTGTTTGTTAAGAACAGTAAATGTCTAACAAAAGAAATTATTCAGTCATATGGGAGAAGTCTTCCTTCCTTTCACAACGAGCTTCATTCATTACTTTAATAAAAGTTATTAATATGATCTAATACAAGAACAATCAAATTTACCTTTTGACAAGTCATTCTGGGACTACAATGAGAAGTGAATAAGAAGGCTTTAGCCTAGCTAGTAAACAATAGAATTAAAATCAAGAGGCATTCCTATTCTTTTATTTTTAAGAAGTTTACATATAAATCAGAAGCAGTTCATTTCAGCTTCATTTCATTACACAAAAGTAGAGGTGCAGAGGCTTACAAGGGCTATAGGGCAAGGCAAGAGATGAGAACAGGTGCTTTCAAAATTACAATTACTAGCCCATTAAGTTATTAATTTATGCTTACATAAACAAGGAAGACATTGAAGAGCCCATGATAGTAAAGTATCCAATAAACATTCTGTTTATAACAGGATACAATACAATAAAGCCATTGACTGACTTACCATGCTATGATGTTTACAAACCAACAATAACTCTATCTCGTATATATATTTATATATGTATGTATATTTCCAAAAATAAATGGACAAATATATGAATGTATTTTACACATAATTTTTCCTTATTCTAAGAATTTAAACATGTGGAGCTCTTCGTCATCATCCACATTCTAGAATGATTCCCTGGGCCCGACTCATGGAAAAACTTTTTAAGGTTCAACAAGAGTACAATACTTCCAAATCCCATCACCTCTTAGAGTCCACAAAACCTACCTCAGTTTTCTCCTTTCCAGAACTGTCTTCTTCTTCTACCCCCACCTAAACGTCTCTCAATCATTCATGCCTACCCATATGAATATACTATATATTATCATTATCAAATACCAAATAGGTCAACCTCTCCAATATTGCAGCTGTAACGCACTCTTGCTCTCCAACAATGCACCTTAGGTCCACTGCCACCTTTCACCTCTATATTTCTGCCACTTGTACAGATGCAGAGCCGGTGCCATATTATAATTTAAATCTATTATTGACTAGAACTAGAAATCTAGAATACCATTTTGATGGGTTACTTGAATAAAAAAAGAAAATAATATATGCTTTTCAATTTTCATTCTTTCCCATTTTCTAACGAGGACTGTACAATACTTCTTTTTTTTCTTTTTCTTTTTCTTTTTCTTCTCCTTTCTAGCTTATCACAAAAATTCTTTAAGTAGATGGAAGTGTTAGAGATAGGTCTGAATGGTGAAGTGAGAGAGTGTAGACATTGGGTATATACGCAATCCCACTGTTTTAGAAATGCTCCTTGTGGAATTCAAATTTGGTTGGACCTTTGTGGTTGAACTCATAGCAGAGCTTGCTAAGTTCTTTAGCCAAAACTGGTGCCCCACAGTAGAATACCCCTGATCAAAGTTACCAAAACCACAATGATAACATTAGAAGAAAGCTAAATTTGCTAGTAATATCTTTTGGCCTATTGGAGATTTATCTCACCTATTCTTGCAGAACAGTGCTTGGAACATATTTTGGAGAAAACTTTCTTCCAATTAGGCCTGGCAAAATGAGTTCTTACCTGATAATGAAAGGAATGGAAAACAATTAGTAACACATTAAGGTTTTCAGCGAAAAGGGCCTTGTATTTGTCAAATACCCCATCCCACTTCTTGTATTTTTGTTTATTTATTTTTGGTTAAAGTCGTTGGTTGCTACTAACAATTCTAAAAGAAAAGTGGTCTGGTCCAAAGCCACATAGTTCAAGAAACAGTTAAAAAATATTTGATTGCATGAATGAGGTCTAGAAAAGTATTGAGTATGAGAATGATAATCATCAAAGAGCTTACCCTAGTTCCAGAAACAATATCAACTCCATTCTTGGCATGGTTGAGTGCTTGCACCATGGTAATGAGAGCCGATCGGGCATCTCCTTCCTCATACACACTGGTCAGGTAGTTATGCATTTCAATGACACCCTAATTTCCAAATTGACAAGTTAAAGTTATCAAACTTGGGAAATTTTCAACAAAGGAAATGAAATGATGCCAAGGAGCATTCTTTTTTACCCTTTGATCCCGATCAGCAACTTCATTCATGACCCCTTTAAACCAATCAAACGAGCCCTGCTCCCTAGTTACCCAGTAGAAGTAAGCATTAGTGGTCTTCAGAGGCTTTTTCCGCTTTGGACAGACCCTATTATTCATTGAAGAATCTGTACTTCCAACACTTAGATCTGATTCCCTATTGCCATCTGAGACAGAATCCTGTTGAGAAGGAAACAGAATTTTTATTTTGCATGATAAAATACATAGTTTTATCCCAAGTCCTGGTAATAAGTCTATGAAAATTAGAACAGGTTAACAAGTACTGATACTATTGCAGGTTAAATAGTGAAGGTCTATAAAAGTCATATAGCAAAAACAGAACAAGTTACTTACTGCCTCCTCCTCCATTTTGATAATGTTGTTGAGCAAATCTTTTAAAATGCTGATAAAAGGTGTTGCCCCAATTCCAAGCCCAACAAGTAGCAGGACATCATACTTCCTGTAGTCTTGTGCAGGGGCACCGTAAGGCCCGTCTATTAAGAGCTTAGGCAAACTGTAATCTCCAAAAGGAATTTTACATATTACATAACATGAAAAATAATTTTAAAAAAAATGCTAAACCAGGGAAGACATTAGACAGGTGCACAAAATTATACCTTCTTCTGGTTGTTTCATCAGCCCTTAGAAGCCCACTCTTTCCAGACACAGAAGGCTCACAGGCTTCAGAGAATACCCTTCTAAGCTCTTGTGTCCAATCACCTAGCTGCCGGATGTGAATGCTAAGGTAGTCATCTCCAGGAGCAGAGGTAATGGAAAATGGATGCCTGGGATGCATAAATTGAACCATAAAAATGATCAATTGGGTAGCCACATTTTTACATGGTGCTGGTGGTGACCAGATTGAGTATTGTATGATTCAGACATTCTCATCAGAACTTTTTTATTTTCAAAAACTATTCAGCATTCAGCATATATTCTCGCTCGCAAAGCATTGAAATTATGACTAGAACATTGTCACTTTATAGTATAACATTGGCAAGCGTCTAAATAATTGTTAGAAAATTGTAAATTTAATCATTTAACTATTATTATAATAAAATTTTGGATAGCCTAATTCTCGGATTTCACCTAGGGATAGCTTTGCTTAAACAAAGCCATTGCTTGGTGCAGTTGCTGTAAATTACCGAAAAAGTGAAAATTTCCCAAAATATAGTGATTTCAGGGAATGCTACGGTGACTTACCACTCAAACGGAGAAACTGCAGGGCATTGGACAAACATGTATTGTCCACTCTTGTAATTGAACTGGGGTGGCTTAGACATTTGCAACGCAAGAACATTTCCAGGATAGATGGCAACCTAAGAAAATCAAGGTTAGAAAAAAACAGCCTTGAATTAAGAGGAGAAAAAACAACTTGTGAGCATGCAATCCATTGTGGAATACACCATGCATTCAAATAAATGTAAGAGGTTCTCATTGTTAGAATAAGAGTTAAATCATTAAATTCTTCATTTCTTAATAGTTTAAAACTTTGAAACAATTGATAATTTATGACTCACTTTTAGAAGATGGACAGTGTAGGAGCCTGACCGAAAGAACCTTAAGGTTCTTTCTCCTGCATACATTAAAACCGGAATGGAAAGATACATCCATGTCTGCATGCATGAACTCAATACATTAGCTAGCTCTTCTAAGCAGAAAAATAACTATTGTTGAAAATATAAATATGATCACTTGAAATATCAAAAGTATACCGTCTTAAGGTACCACTTGTGCACAAGATATACGAATTGTCCGTGGAGGATGAGCAAGACATAGACAATGACAAATAGGTGGTGTGAATACCAGAAGGCATTGAAACCAGTGAGCTTATCAAAGGGCTTGGGCAGCTTAACAAGACTCCGCCTAAACCATCGTGTTGCAAGTGTAAACGCAACTGTCATGAGAATCACCATTAGGATTCCAGTCACACCGTCTACTCCTTCAGCCAGCTTTGCGTAACTGGGTCTGTATTTACCGAAGTCAACACTTAAATATTTCTCATATTCTCCCTCAGGCGAGTGAGAAAGTTTAGGGAAATCACATGCAAGGTGGTTCCCGGCATGGAGAATGACACCAACTACAATGGCTCCTGCGATTGTCTGCAAAGAGAGGTTAACAAAAAGAAAAATGAAAACATATTTAGAGGCAGCACATACATCAAGTCATCAAGTATTCTAATAAGGTATTCACTTTAGTTATTAGATGAGACTTTCACAATATTGAATTCACGACATCTATAGATCAACTTTGTCATTCTTGCAGTAAAGAGTCACATTGCGATGAGTCATGCTACTTGAAGACAGCTTAGCCAAACCTTTGAAGATGAAAAAGACATCTAAGTTACAATATGATCTGTATGTGTTATCCTTCCAATTCATTAAACCCAGACATGGCAAAATCAGTGCATCAGTAGCTACACATATGGTAGAAACTTAAAGTTCATACCTTTTAGGACCCAAGGGAAGAATAACAGCATGCAATATCACATTGCTCAAACTTTAAGCCGTTTTTACTTAGTATATTGATAAAATGGCATGCTTTAAACATTGGAAACATTTCTGTATATAATCCTGTTCCAGTGGCAGTAAGTCATAAGGGCCTATGCTAGAGAAAGAGCCATACTTATTTCCTTGGGGTGCTTAATTACTATTATGTAAACACAATAGCTGATCAATCCGAACTATTAGAATCATAACCCATAACATATAGATAGGCACCTTTTTCTAGGACCTGAGATGCATAAAACATGAACTAACTACTACAAAAACATAAGGTTGATGTCTCTCTCTCTCTCTCTCAGAGCTCATCTCATCTCTGACGATCGGTTGAGGCGCGGTGGTCGGCGATCCTATCTCCGACGACGACCAGCCGTTGATAGTCAGAGCTATCTCTTCTGCCCCTTTGTTCGATTACAGGTCTCTCTCTCTCTCTCTCTCTCTGTTTGTTTCCTGAGAAAAAAAATTGAATTTGGAAATTACCTAGTAGAACTTTGCAAAGGAATTTCGGTATTCTTTCTTGTTTTCTCTCTCTCATTCTCGCCATTGATATTTCTCTTCCTCGCCAATAATATAATTTGGGGCTAGGGTTTGGATACTTTGGAAATGGAATTACATAGCTATCCTTTGGAATCTGAAGTATGGGTTGGATGTATGAGGTTTGAACCTATTATATTGAAGAAAATCTTAAAAAGGAGTTGGTAAGTATTTCAATAATATCAATTTAAGTATGGGTTGGATCTATGAGGTTTTTTTTGTGGTTTTGTGTTTGTTAATTTTAGGTTTCCTGTGGAAACGAACATTGGTTTATCAATAGTATGAATTTAATTTTTGCTTGGTTTAGGTCATTGCAATTCAATGCTCTGTTCAGGTTCTTTACATTGCAGAAATTTTTACACTCATTTTGTTTATAAAACTTACTAGAGCTTATGAATTTTATAAATTCATTTTCAAGTTATGTAGCTTGGAATTGGTAACCTATTTTTCCCTTATATTTGATATTGTTCTGTTCCAATGAATACAAAGCCTGCATTCTTTTTTCTTTTTGATAAGATGTTTATGTCTGACCTGAAAGTATTAACTCGGTGTAGTTATGGCATGGTGTCAATGCATCATATTGATGCATTATAAACTTGTAAAACTTCCTGTAGTGCTGGAAAATTCACCATTTGAGTATGTGGGTAATGGGAATAAGACCTTCTATCTGAGTTAAAATTTTGATTGCAAATATGGGCAATTTGACATTTAAATGATGACTTCCAAGTTCTCATGATGCATACCTTTACCTTAAAATTAAAAGTAATTACTATGGATTAATACCGTACAAAAATGTACTTAGATTCAGAAAGTGTCATCTGTAATAATTGCTTGTGAGGCTGCTAAATATATCCGTTTGCTATTGATAATATAGTTATTTGTAAAATGAGCTGAGTCTCCTTATAAGCATTGGAAGTTGCTAGCATAGTTCTCCATTTTGATTCTCAATTTGAGATGGGCAAAGAGCTGTTTTTGCTAAATGAAATAATGTTTTCTATTGTTTAATGGTCCTGCCTTATAAACAAAATAGTTTCATCTTTAGTTTTATGTGGCCACACACCCATGTTTTGGATTATGTGATGCAATTTTCTCTTTTTCTCTCCCATTATGGATACAAGTCCTTCCTAACTCAGTTTCTACAAATTGTTTTAATATGTTAAATCCCTACGTTCTCATTTGTTTCTTTTGTTTTGGCTCTATTCTTGTCATGGTTCAGTCCAGAAGCATGCGTGGCAATCTTGTGGAAGAGTGCCAAAGCTGCTCCATAGGTTTATACAGCATTCACTCTTAGGATTTTCTGCCTCCTGTTAATTTAATTTTAATCTATTAAAAGTTTGTTTTGTGCAGGCAGCTAAGACACCAAGGATCACTGCTACCGAGTTGTGCAAGCTGCAGATTGCAGATGATGTTATTCCTGTAAATGATCCCATCTTTATTCTATGTAGCTGTTTCTCTTCTATTTCATACTTTCAGCGACTTTCATCTGTCCTAGTGTAGAAACCATGACCAATTGGCACCTTCTCCAAACAATAAAGTGGGATGAAACATGGCTTTTTGCATGCATATTTGATGAGCGAACAGTTATTCTGTTTAATTGCTTGAAGTTTGTTTATGTTGTTTGTCCTGGTTTTTTGGTAGATCCTACTACTTTTCTTTTATGTTTTCCTTCTAATTGATCCATTCTATGGCCCCTTTTTTCTAGTGAAGATGTCTAAATTGGGGCAAAGTACTAATTTGTGTTATAAGATATGTTTCTCAGGGATTTATGGGATTGACTTTTTGTAGTAATTGGCTGGAATTTTTGGGTATTTTGTGTTGTGGATTTTTTTTTTTTTGGTGGCTAACTCTACTGGTTTAAGCTTCTGATGCTTGAATTGATTCTGCATAATTACAGCCAGCCATTTTACTAATTATTTTTTTTTAATTGTTGCAGTATGGTTGGTTAATTAGGACTGGTTTTTTCAAAAATGCTTTTTCTCTCTAACCATTCATAGCTGAGTTTGATTGTTATGCTTATGCACTAAAGAATGAGTATCCCACTTGATCAGGTATGTCTTTTTTGTTGTTGAAGTTTTCTTGCTATATCCCTCTCAGATCTCCCTTTAGTGCTTGGGGAGGGTACAGTTGGTGTTATGACATTGGTTGATATTTATGGAAAGTCGGGGAGGTTTGATGACGCGATTGAGTGCTTGGATGTTATGAAGTTTGCGGGGTTGAAGCCGCCTTCCACAATGTATAATGCCTTGATTAATGTCTATGCGCAGAAGGTATGTTGCTTGTTGCCTTGATTAAGCAATTTACTTTGAGTGAATATATATATATATATATATATATACTCTATTGCTTTGGCATGGCCATAATAGGATAAGATTATAGGCATCCTGTGTTATGTGTCCTGCATATATCAAAATGCGTTTATATTGTTAACAGCATCTTCTATACCTGTACCCTTTTGAGGAAGTGCTAGTAACCTAAGACAAGTCAAACAAGCAGTAGCATTTGAGGCGATCATTGACACTCTTTGCCTTACAGTATTGCGTAAACTATGAGATGACTTAAACTCTTGACGGGAAGATTTTAATTGCCAATTTTGGTGACTCAAAGGCCCTTTTATGCACAAAGAAAATCCAGTCTGGTCAGGGTACTGGTTCTCTGATATCTCCTTTTTTTTTGTTAAGTAATGATATTGATTATTGACTCTTTAACCAGTTGCATCCAGAAGATAATTGATCCTAATTAATGGGAATAAAGGTTTAGCTGATTTGAGTTGAAATTAGTTGTCTACTAGATATGTGCTAAGATAATAAAGAATTCCTTTCTGTTAATGCTTTTACCTGAAATAGGACTTTCCTAAGCATTAGTTGTACATCAAGTAAAGGAGTATAAAACTTCACCTTATTTAACCTAATAATTGCATATCTGTATGTTTACATGAAAATGATAGGTAACTTGACAGCCAATCTTTCAGCTACTGAACTAACAGAAGATCATAGTCCAGGTAGAGATGATGAAAGAGCTCGAATTGAAGTAGCTGGTGGTATCGTTGTCACTCTTTGGGGTAAGCCTTGGGTCAATGCTGAACTTCCTATGTCCCGAGCCATTGGTGATGTGTACCAAAAGAGGTGAGGCTGTGATGTACTTTTAATGTTTGATTTTCTCCTAATGGATCGTTTGATGCCTTATTTTTTCTTTATGGATTATCTGATGCCTTATTTTCTCCAATTCTGTCCATTTTTTCCCAGACTGTCAAGTACTTCAACAATCAAGCTTTTGAAGCTGATCAATATGATGAGTACTTAAAAAGTAACTTATCTTAGTGGTATGGTAGTTATTTCTTTGACACGTAATTATCAATTCAGGTGTATTGGTTTTAAAGGGTTATAGCCCACCTGGTTCTAGGATAGTTAGGAATCAAGAGGCTTAGTTGCTCTGCTGCCTTATGGAGAAAACCTTTATTCCTTCTTCATTGGCTGTATAATGCAGAAAATAATTTGGGCAACCTTCAATCATATGGCCAATTACCCAACTTGTAGGTTGTCTTTTGTGTGCACAATGCTAGCTAAGTGGGTGGGCTGGGTTTGGGTTTCCAAAATGGGAACCTGTGTTTTTGATGGTTTAGAACAAAGTTTGCTCCTGTGGGTTCAGGTTTAAGAAGTGGCTTCCCATCTCAATCGTGGTCTGTCGCCACTCCTACCCTAATTAGGACTTGGTGATCGCTCCTCCTTCATGCTTCTAATGGTTTGAAATGATGATTTTATGTGGCCAACCACCAAATCAATTTTAATATGGTTCAGGTGGTTTTGGATTTTCTTTATTATCTATGTTCTTTTTAATCTCTTTCAGGATCAGTTTCATCGTCACTTATTGTTGGAGGCAGAAAGAAGACAGCTGAGACCTATTATCGAGAACAAGTCACGGATAGTTCTTGTGAATATAACATCAGGATACAAGTATGGTTGCTATCTTTTTTGCTTCTGGTGCTAAAGTTTTTTGAATAGTAAAGGAGATAGTCTGTGATAGTAACTAACAGTGAGATAGAATGGTTCTAAAGATAGTAGTAGTGGACCTATATATAATGGCAGCAACATAAAGTTGATTGATGACAATGATGCTGCAACAAGGAGAATCCCCTTGATCTAAAAAATGTACATAAGTCAGCTACTAGTTTGTTTTATGCACTTTGGATGTTTGTTGTTAGAATCCCCTTGATCTCCCATTATCTGATATTTACTTATACTATTTTTGCGCTGTTCTTGTTGTCTAGTTTCTGACAGTTCTTAGCAGTCACTTCTTGAAAAGTTTCTGCTCAGCTTGCCAATGAGTTTCTGATTTGCTGCATTAACACGTATATGCACTAAATAGTAAATACACTTTCTAAATGACCAAATAAATTTTTCACAAAAAAAAAAAAAAAAAAAAAAAAAAAAAACTGTTTCTAGTCATAGAAACAGTGGGCTGGTAGATTGTTTCTGGTTCCTCTTTTATCATATCCTTAGAGCTTAAGATCATCAAGTACTTTATTCTATTTTGTGTACTTTATTCTATTTGAAAGAAGAAGTAAAGCACCTCAAAAGCATGCTCGAACAACAAGCTATTCAAATGGCAGAACAAAGAAGACATTTTGAGGAACAACAAGCTAGTCAAATGGCAAAACAAAAAGCACATTATGAAATTATGATGATGCAAATGTTGAGTTATATCACCTTGCAATCAGCCCAATCTAGTAGTGATCACTAAGGTATGAAGATCAACTCAAGCTAGTCATTGTTTTAGTACTATTGGATAAATTTGGAATGACTTGTTGAGCTGATTATATGGATAGAATAGATAGGTACTAGTTTGCTTTTGCAATCCTTATCTTGAAAATTTTATTGTGGATGTTCGTTTTTTTGGTAGCTGATGAAAGTAGTGAGTAGTGACATTAGAACAAATAAGTGGGGTACAGTAGAGAATAATTTGGATGATGTAAGTTATTTTCAGACTTTGTTCATTACCTTAGAAATTGGTGAGTGTCTCTGAAACCATAAATCCAAAACCTTGAACCAAGACATTTATTTAATTCTTTTTGAAATTAAAAAGAATTATAGGAGGAACGTTGGTATTTGTCTCATCAATCCTTCCAAAAAGATCTACTATATATCCCATCTCTCTGTTTTGTACATGGATTTTTATATGTATGTGTTGAATTGACTTTCAAATTTTTTTTTTTTTTTGGTTGTGGCAGATTTTTTCTGCTTCAAGGTTGGATATACCCAGGGCTTGGCAATTGCCGCAGATAATTTTTTCTTTTTTGGTTTTATATTGATGTGCTGTAATTTCGTAAGACTTTGTTGATGAATGCCGTTTCTTTAATCAACATGTTTTATTTAGATATATGAACTCTGTTGTGCCTTTTATGTTCTTTTTAAAATTGTGGGTATCTTAAATTTGATATTGTGGAAAGGTGTGTAGATATATTTGCTGGGAAATTAACAAACTTTTGGTATCATTCTATCTTTTTCAAAAACTCGAGGGCACCCATAATGGCTGAAATGTATAATTGTACTAGCTGATAACTTCTTGCTTTGGAGATAATGAAGAAGAATAAAATGTATCAAAACTTTTAACTCTTGGACAAATTTGGTCTTTGTACAAATTGTGGTTGTTGATATCTTTTCTCATAAACAATAATTGACAATCGGCAGTTTGTATGCGGTCCTTAGTCTGTTAATTTGTAAGTTTGACTTTAGAGATCAAAGAAAGTGTAATTGTAGTAATATACCACTTTTGCTATGCATCAATATCATAGCATATCATCTCAACAATTGTGAATTTTTGTGTGTAATTGTAGCAATATATATATATATATATATTTTGTGCATGATTGTGGTTTTTTTTTTTTTAAATAAAATAAAATCTTATTTTGAGGGTCAAGAGACCCCTTAAATAACCTTATTTATCAAGGGTTGTAAATATAAATCTTTTAAACTTTGGTAAAAGGTTATTTAAGGGTCTCTTGACCCTCAAAATAAGATTAGAGCACTTGTTTTGAGGGCCACGAAGGCCTTTAAAATTTCCTTTTCGATGGTATATGTTTCGAAGGTTATCAAGGGTCAATTGTACTCTTAAAATAATTTTTTTCAAGGTTTTTTAATACATTTTTTAAGGGTTTTAACCCTTGAAAAAAGCCAGATTTGTGGGTTCCAGTTAGTTCAACTGATAAAATCTAGTTAAATAAGAGATTTGGGGGTTCAATCTCCGCTTACACCAAAATTCGATTGGTGTCTTGGTCTGATGATAAAAAGATTTCATTAGGAGAGGACGCAATAGGTTGAAACTTTCTCTCAAAAAAAAATCTGTATTTAAGCTGATGAATTTTCCTGTGCATTACACGGGTTAACAACTAGTTGTAAAATTTTCCTATGCATCAAACAGTTTAATGACTAGTTGTAACAATATAACTGACATTAAGATTTTCTATCATAATATTTAGCTAGAAGGCTGTCCAAATAATTTATCCCAATTTTTGTTTTTACCAATTATTTTCAAGGAAGTACCAAAGTAAAATGGATTTTTAAGTGAAAACAAACGGACGCCATTTTGAACCACAAAAAGTTATCGTCCTCCTATTCACTACTTTTTTTGCAACCATTGGGAAAAACATAATTAAAAAGAATCCTTTATTTATTTATTTTGATAATACAAGAATTTGGCTTATCAAAAAAAAGAATGCACTTTGTTGTAGTGATATAACATGTTAACATTCAATTTTTGGTTTTCTATTTTTAAAGAAAAAAAAAAGGTGGTGTTTAAGCTTGGTACGAATGTGATTGTTGTGACTGCATTTCAACTTTCTAGAATATGCTTGGTACGAATCTGGGCACCTTTCTCACAATCTTGGGTTCTGGAATGGTTTCTCCAAAATTGAAAACTGAGTTCACGATGTCCTTGAGCTTGGCATAGAACTCATTGAACGACTCATCCTCCTCCATCTTGATCTCTTCAAAGCTGGTAGCGAGCCTTTGAAGCTTTGAATCTTTGACAGCCTTGGTTCCCTCATAGATTGTTTGGAGGATGGTCCATGCTTCCTTTGTAGTTTCAGTGGAGGATATCTTCTTAAACTCTTCATTCGTGATTGCACTGAATAAGGCATTCAATGCCCTGCTGTTAAAGTTTGCCGCCTTGATCTTAGCATCATCCCAATCGGCCAGTGCTTCCGTAGGCTTAGTCCAGCCTATCTCCACAGCTTGCCACACTTTCTCATCTAAAGACTGCAAGAAAGCTCTCATGCGTACTTTTTGTATGCATAGTTGGTGTCATCAAATAAAGGAGGTATAATAAGATACTGTCCTCTATCCATGACAAATAGGGGTCAATGGATCACACAGCAAAGATTAATCCTAATCAGAGTGTGCCTGCTCTGATACCATTTGATAGGTCAAAAACGTATTGATCCCTTGTGATCAATTAATTAATTAATTAGCCAAGTTTATTAATTAATCAAATTAACATGCAAACGCGTGGTAGCACAAACAAATCACCAATTAAACTAAGTATGCAGCAGAAAATAAATTGACACGGTGATTTGTTTACGAATGGGGAAAACCTACACGGCAAAAACCCTACCGGGTGACTTTAAGGTCACCACTCCCGAGAATCCACTATTATCAAAACAAGCGGTTACAAGTAAAGGAATCCCAGTACCTTATACCAATCTACAGTTGAACCCTTACCCCAATACCCAATTGGACTTGTTCTGTAGTGATAATCTCTCCTTTCAATGCATGGCTCCCAGTACGTGACTAACCAATTGCGCAGATCCCAGTACGCGACTTCAATTACCAACTAGAGAAGGTTGTTGGCTGCAAAGTTCTTTAGTTCATCCAGCGATGAAGATCATGAAGTTGCTTGGTCACAAAACCCTATGGTGTACAAACACAGCAGCTTCTTCAAGAACTAGGGCAAACTAGGTTTCCGGTCACACTTCTTCACTCTTGTGAAATTTGCTCTTGTGCAATTGTGCGTAGCCTTTTATGGCCCTTAAAATAATCCTTATATATGTTTAGGGTTGTGAGAAAAGAAAGCCCAAACACATGCTCACGGATTGAATGAAAAACAGTCCTGAAAAACTGAGTTTCATAAACCTCAACAGATACCCTATCTGTCGAGCAGCTGTCGAGCCACGGGATTCAAACAGCTCTTTTTAAGCCTCGATAGATGCTAGCTGTCGAGCTTTAATGAACAACACTTTCTAACTTGGTTCTTGGACAGACTTGCATGGCTTTAACACTTGAACTTGAAACCTTGTTTCTTGAAGCATTAAACACATCTTAGATCTACCCAATTACAAGTAAAGTGCGTTTTGTCAAAGGATTAGTCAATTACATAAAATAGTGACATATGTTCCTAACATTGAATCACATATGTCCTAACAATGGATTTGAATAACATAATAAACAATATCTTCTTCTTCTTTTTTTTGTGAGACATGAATTTATATAAGTTATATAGTAAAATTTGTATTATTCCTATTCTCTAGCGTTACTCGCTTCAAAAAAATCCATTGATTTCCATTTTCTTTTTCTTATTCTTTTTTCGTTTTTTTAGCAATAAAGAAATAGTTAAAACTTCCACTTTAAAACTCCTATATTCTCAAAGGGGCTACACTCTCCAATTTATGCCAATAATTAAATCATTTGAACTTGATTTATTTTATAATTTAAAAAAAAAAAAAATGTGCAGTATGAACCATATCATTTTCAGGATCGAATATTTAGTTTACAATTTGGTATTCAAGATGGAAATTAGGTCATAT
>JARYZH020000635.1:0-101974 GCA_030021035.2 Notholithocarpus densiflorus
TCTCAAACGTCAGAGGTCATTGTGGTGACCGAGGACCATATCTTTTTTCAATCAACTAGCAAGTGAAACTTCTCACCATCTTCACACCACAGTTGGCGTAAAACGAATGAAATGGCTGCTTGTAAATCTTGTTTTAGCAAATTTACTAGTCTTGGTAAACTAGAACATAAAAATCTTTTGTACCCTACACCTTATATATGTCCTCTAAACTCTGAATATTGCAATTGGACACCCTACTTGAATAGCCACACTGTAAACTTGGTTGATTTATACTCAACTAAGTTACTTTGTATAAATGTGGGTTCCAGCTATTTCAACTGATAAAGTCTCTGATGGTTGAATAAGAGATTTGGGGTTCAATTCCCGCCTACACCAAAAACTAATTGATGTCTTGGTCTGATGATAAAGAACTATCATCGGGAGCGGATGCCATAGGTTAAAACTCTCTCTCCAAAAAAAAAAAAAAAAAGTTACTCTGTATATACCTTGGTTATCTAGCTAAAAGGCAAAAGTAGCAGCGAAAAAAGGATCTATAGAAACCATGATGATGATGGCAAGACAGAAAGCATTCTCCTACATGTTCAGCTTCAACTGAATTGGCTAATTAAGTTTTGTTGGTTTTTTTATTATTTATTTTTAATAAATTTATAAAGCAGGCAACAATTGTCAAAATATTTTGTGTAGTTTAGGTACCTTAGAAAGGGTGTGACTTATTTGTGGCCTAGTGAACTTGGGCCAACAAAACTCTGCTATACAGAGTGTCTTGGATTTGAGTCCCCTCCCCCGCTAGATCACGCACTCTTAGCAATTTCTATAGTTCAATGGTTGAATTACTATGTGATAATTTACATTAGAAAAATGCCATTTAAATGTATATATGTTGTATGTAATAGGTTGTGTATAATAGTCACTATTTGAGAGAATTTATATCACGAAAAAGGTCACCTGAATAAATTTACACCACAAACATTTATGCTTGAGAATCTACACAGAAAAGACCAACCAAAGGATTTTTTTTTGGATAGAAAAAGGAAACTTCATGCATGAAAATGTTAGTTAAGGAATTTTCATTTTTGCCAAAAAAGAAAAGTACGATTTAAAAAATTCTTTTGATAGTTGTCATTTCTATTTATAGGTGATATCATAGATGCTTTTAGTACGAATTAGCTTGGGTCCGGTGCTCTTATGCCGTGGACCTATTGGGATTTGGACAATTGTAGTCTGCATGTTATGATTTGCTCATATATTGTAACTATTATTTGAATGATATTGTGATTTTTTATAATAATTAATAAAAAACAATTTAAACCTAAAAACTTTTTTTCTAAAATAAGGGAGAGCATGCAATTGATTTTTATTTAAAGTGATTAAAAAAATAAAAATATCAGATACTCATATAGCCATACGTTAGTATTATCATTAAAAAAAATAAAAAATAAAATAAAAAAAGGAGTTAGTATGACTCTTTGTTTGCCATACTTAAAATGAATGCTTCATGCTCGTAGGATTGAGTTGGACTTGCTTGACATGGAGGCACCCAAACTAAAAGACATCTAGTACAAATAAAAGACATGAAACCTAAACTTCGTGGGTCAATCGATAGGCTTCTCGTTTGAAGCCTAGTATTATTGATTCGCCTCTTTGCCATTATATACTTCTAATTGGAGTAAATCTGCTTCAAATCTTATATCTTCGTTTAATTATTGTGCTTCAGATCCAAAGTTAGATTTATGTTTCATTACTTCTTGGCAAAACTTCAAAGTTTTTTTTTTTTTTTTTTTTTTTTTTTTGTCTCTCATTTTAATTCTTTAAAATGTTATGTTGTCTACATGAATATTGTTGATGCCCATTTTTTGAATCTGTACCCAAAAGCCCATACGGAGGAAAACCCAATGAAATAAAGGCCCAAAGACCCACCAAGAAGACTGAAGAGTAAGAAAGGTCCAAAGAAAGAAGTGCAAGGGAAAGCGATCTACAGCAAAACGCAAATCTACAGTAGATTACAAATCTACAGTAGAATACAAATCTACTGTAGAATACAGTTCTTTAGCAAAGTGGCTTTGACAGATCAAGGCAAATTGGGCCCAAGACCCTTTTGATCTAGTTAACATTATTTGGCCCACAAAGGCCCAAATCCTTTTGTATAAAAAATAGGTGTGAAAACTAATACGAAGAAGCACGATGAAAAGAAACAAGGAACAACAGGAAGTGTCAGTAGCAGGAATTGCGTGAAGGAAAGAAAAGCCAAACTAAAGGAAATGACAAACACAATAAGAAACGCATGAAGAAATAAGACAGAGACACACAGCAGAACAAAACAAAGCTAATTAGCTACAACAGAAACGGCGTAGGAACGAAAGAAGAAAAAAAATAGAAGATAGTGGAGCAAGCACACAAGGGCCGGAGCACCACCAACCTGTACCCAGCCAATACAAGGGATGTGGGCCCACGGTCAAGGGGATTCAAAGGGTGTGGTTTGGTGGTGGGGGGAAAAGGGGGTCTATATTTTGTTTCCAATCGTGACTTCTTTTGGGAATATACCTTGCTGGGATGGTATCTTACCCAAAAGAAGTAATAGATGGTTGGGACCATCTGATGCATGCCATAGAACTAGGTAGTGAGGTAGCTCAATCCTTATCCATTTGAACCTAGAGGTAGAGGTATACAGCAAGAACAAACAAAAGAGAATTTTGTCACGAAATGTGTAGTGATGCAGCAAATGTATTCTAAGCAGAGGTAGTGGTTGGGCAACCAATGGGTTGGTGGGCAGTACTGAAGGAATGCCCACAACAAGCCAAAAACAGTTGGTGAAGCCCTAGGGGTAAAAGGGAGAAATCTCATTAAATTAGTTCGCTATAAAAGGAAGAGGTAGCCATGGATGAAAAAAGGGGGAAGCACCTAAGGGGAGGAACCCATGGTAAGAGAGCAGTAAGAATCTAAGGGAGGCACTTAGAGAGAGAGGCACCTAGGGAGAGGGGGATTCAAAAGGGTAAATACCCAAGCGAGAAAAACAACCCACGGCAAGAGAGTAGTAAGCAACTAAGAGTAAAAAGAATAGAGAGAAAGAAAGAAAGAAAGTGGTAAAAAGAAGAGAGAAAACACGGTAGGAATAGGGGCATGCATCAATAGACCATCTTTTTCCTCCCTTTTAGCAAACCCACTTTTTGAAGTCCCCAAAAGTAATAGCTAGTAGCCATTTAGGCCTATTCTCCAAAATGCACAACTTTGATAGTAAAAGCCTATGTCAAGGTTGTTCAAGTTGGGGTTTGGATTCTTTCTTAGTTTACTTATCCTATAGGAAGATTCAATACTTGATTTTGATTGAAAATATATTTGATTTCACTCGTTAGAACTTATATCTGCTGTATTTAGTCATTCTGTTATAGAACATTTTTATCACGTTTGCTGCATCAGTTGTCTTGCTGTGGTATCTTTACTTATTATACTAGTTATTCTGCTGTAGCACCTTTTTATTATATTTACCATGTTAGCTATTATACTAGCTAAACCTTTTCTCCTGAAGCTTTCCTATTTCTTTGTTATTACGTGTTTTACTTTTGACACGAACTAATCATTATCCTGCCATAAATATATATACATATACATTGTAGCTTATGTTCTGCCATATATTTCATATATGTATATGTGAATATGTATAAGTATATATACGCATATATGTATGTATATATATATATTTGAGAATTTGCTAACCCATTTAAACTAACATTTGTTTGATGGGTATTTTCTTTGGGTTTTAGATTTGTTTATGTGCAGGAAGTAGAAAAGTATTTCTGCAGTAAAAAGAATGAAGAGTAGTCATTCATGTTGCAGAAAAGTGCAGAAAGCTTTACTGCACAACAAAAGGTGTTACTGCACAGCAGAAAGCTTTACTACGCAATAGAAAGCTTTACTGCACAGCAGAAGGTTTTACTGCACAGCAAAATGTTTTATTGCACAACAGAAATCTTTACTGCATAGCAGAAAATTTTACTGTGCAACAGAAGATTTTATTGCACAATAGAAAGTTTTACCGCACAGTAGAAAAGTCATTCTTGTGGCAGAAACTGGAGAAAAGTTTCTTCTGCAGCAGAAACAGAGGATAAGCCCACTTTGCAGCGTCTTCCCTTGGATTTGGACTCAACATTTGCGCACAAATTGGTTACGGTAGAATGGTACTTTGGAGCCCATTCCGCGGAGCGCCAGGCCCAACTTCCTTCTTAGAAAAAGTCTAGACTAAGCGTTGTCTAATAACATCAAGACGCGTGTCTAAGGTACAAGAAATGTAAAAAGAACCCTCGACAAATATCAAATGGATATATATATATATATATATAACATTAATAATACCAATAATTCCATTACAATTGAACATCTCCGTGCGCGAGCACAAGTTAAAAGTTGTTGATGCTCATTTTGGAAGCCCAGTAGCAGGAAAAAGCCCAACAATATGGGCAGAGAAGAGTTAGTGAATTGATAGAAAAACCATTAAACCCGAATGGCAGGAAAAATGGATCATAGGCCCATAAAGTAAATAAATGGGCCTTGAGGAAAGCAAATGGGCCTCAAGGAACCCAAAGAGAGAAGTAGTAAACTCATGGGCATTATGTGATGTAGAAAAGTAAGAATGGGCCACAGCAAGTCTGAAGTAATGAAGTAAGAAAGTAAGGGGTTGATGGAAAGCCTATGAGCCCTAAGGATGAAGGATAAGGTAATTGGGTTAGGGAAGCCCAAAAGAGTTAGTAAAAACCCATGGGAATGCAAAATTAGAAAATGGGACAAGGATGCCCAAGGAAAGCAAATGGGCCAAGGATGCCCAAGAAGAAAGAAATGGGACAAAGGAGCTCATAAGCAATGTAATGGGTCAAGAAAGCCCAAAGTAGCATGAGTATAAATCTAATGACCATACTGGGTCATTATAGCCAATTGAGAGAGGAACATGTAGCAGGCCTAAAAGAGGCCCAACAAGCACGGGTCAAATAACATCACGGCAGGAATAGCAGAGTGGCATGGCAGGAATGGTAGCGAGACTACGGAAGGAGCAAAGAGTGGGCTAAGGAGAGAGAAGCCCACAATCAAGAAAGGCCCAGCCCTTGAAGGGAGCAGGCCATAAAGAATGGGAAATCAGAAAATAGTTCACGCTATAAGAGGTCAAGGATAAGCGGCAGAATGCACAGATGAGCCTCCATACCATGGCAAACGTATGGGCAGCGGACAAGCTTTAGACATACACGGAAGTGGAGCACATGCAAGGCCTAGGCACTACCAGCCTGTACCCAGCCAATATAGGAGTGGTGGGTCATGAGTCAGAGGTAAGAAAGGGTATGGTCTGGCGGTGGGGAGAAGGCAAAGCCTATTCTGGGGTTCCTGCTCAGATTCTTTTAGGGGTGATGTCCTGCTGGGATGATATACCATCCAAAAGAAGGAAGGATGTGTTGAAACCACTAGGTGCATGCCATGAGGGATAGTAAGAGAGAATACCCACACTGTGGTGGATAAGAATGCCACGGTGAACAAGCAAACAAAACAACCTTTTTGTCTGGTAATGGGGAGTGGCACAGCCGGCACAAGTAAGTGGTGGTGGCTGGGTAGTTGATAAACCAGTGGGTGATCGGGAAGAACACCCTAAACCAGACAAAAGTAGTTAAAGGCTAAAATAGTAAAAACCAGTCACGAAAGGTAGTATATAAAGAGCCCTCGCCGTGCACAGTAAAGGGGAGAAATAGTAGCAATCATTAAGAGAGAATCATAGCACCACCTTCACCATAAAACTATATGAAGAAAGAAAAAGTAGGAGTGAGAAAAAAAGAATAATAAAAAAAAAAAACGAACGGAGAGAAAAGAGAAAGAAGAGAAACAGAGTGTAGAATGGCTGGCATTGCACCAATAGGCTAATCCCTTCTCTCCCTCTAAAAGTCTACCCTTTGTTAAGGATAAAGAATTTGTTTGGACATAAGCTATTCAGGTCCGTTCCCTCAAAGTGGATAATTTCTACAACGATTCTCTTGTGAGGTTATCCACGTTGAGGAACTGGTTCCCTTCTTGGTACTAGTCCTATACCACCGCTGAACACGGCAGACTAACCTTCTCCTTTTGATCGAAATTATTTCCTTTCTTCCCTTTTGCAAATTTCACTTATAACGTGTTTCTTATATCGATCTTTTCCTATTTTACTTAAGGATTCCTTATCTATTTTGTCTAATGGGAAGCGTATTTCGTTTATGGTCATACCGTATGTGTCTGCCATAACTCTTCTGAGCACCTTTCTCACAGTCTTGGGTTCAGGAATGGTTTCCCCAAGATTAAAAGCTGAGTTCACTATGTCCTTGAGTTTGGCATAGAACTCATCAAATGACTCATCCTCCTCCATCTTGATCTCTTTGAAGCTTGTAGTGAGCCTCTAAAACTTCGAATTCTTGACAGCCTTAGTTCCTTCATAGGTTGTCTGGAGGATGGTCCATGCTTCCTTAGCAGTTTTAGTGGAGGATATCTTCTTGAACTCCTCATTTGTGATCGCACTAAATAAGGCATTCAATGCCCTGCTGTTAAAATTTGCCGCCTTGATCTTAGCATCATCCAGTCGACCAGTGCTTTCGTTGGCTTAGTCCAGCTAATCTCTACAGCTTGCCACACTTTCTCATCTAAAGATTGCAAGAAAGCTCTCATGCATAATTTCCAGTATGCATAGTTAGTACCATCAAATAAAGGAGGTATAATAAGGGATTGTCCTTTATCCATGACAAACAGGGGTCAATGGATCACACAGCAAAGATTAAAACCTAATCAAAGTGTGCCCGCTCTGATACCACTTGATAGGCCAAAAACGTATTGACCCCTTGTGATGAATTAATTGATTAATTAACCAAGTTTACTTATTAATCAAATTAACAAGCAAACGCGTGGTAGCGCAAAAAAATTACCAATTAAACTAATTATGCAGTGGAAAATAAATTGACACGGTGATTTGTTTACGAATGGGGAAAACCTACTCGACAAAAACCCCACCGGGTGATTTTAAGGTCATCACTCCTGAGAATCCACTATTATCACAACAAGCGGTTACAAGTAAAAAAATCCCAGTACCTTATACCAACTTACAGTTGAACCCTTACCCCAATACCCAATTGGACTTGTTCTGTAGTGACAATCTCTCCTTTTGGTGCACGGCTCCCAGTACGTGACTAACCAATTGCGCGGATCCCAGTACACGACTTCAATCACCAACTAGAGAAGGTTATTGGCTGCAAAGTTTTTCAATTCATCTAGATGATGAAGATCGAGAAGCTCCTTGGTTACAAAACCCTACGGTGCACAAACACAGCAGTTTCTTCACAAGAAAGATGAATTAGGGTAAATTCTATCTCCGATCACAATTTGCTTGAACAAACTTTGCTCAACACTTGTGCAACTTGTGTCACCTTTGACGACCCTTAATATAATCCTTTTATATGTCTAGGGTTGTGAGAAAAGAAAACCCAAACATACAATTATGGATTGAATGAAAACAGTCCTGAAAAACTGAATTTCATAAATCTCGACAAATGCCTATCTATCAAGCTGCTGTTGAGCCACGAGCTAGAACAGCTCTTCAAGGCTCGATAGATGGCTAGTTGTCGAGCTTTAATGAATAACACTTTCTGCACTTGAATCTTGGACAGACTTGCATGGCTTTAACACTTGAACTTGAAACGAGGTTTTTTGAAGCATTAAACACATCCTAGATTTACCTAATTACAAGTAAAGTACGTTTTGTCAAAAAAATAGTCAATTACATAAAATAGTGACATATGTTCCTAACAAGTGAATCACATATGTCCTAACAACTATGGCTGAAGTAGCTGCCCTCCTCTTCCTAGTATGTTTTCTGCAGCCGCCCAAACTAAAAAGAAAGAACATATCAGTAGAGAGAAACAACAAACTAACAAAGCAATGAAGCTACCTTCCATGCATACATTGCAATTTGCAAAGGAGAGTCTAGTACTCTTATTTGCAGACCAAAAAATTGCAAAGGACATCAGGATTGTAACATTGAGCAATGAGATGAGGAGAAACACATAGTTAAGAGCTTTAGGGGCCAAATAGATACATATGAAGGTTATTTTTTTTTGAAGTTCAAGGTTATGCCTCAATGTTGTTAGGTGCAACTCTGTCTTTAATCTCATATTCCTATCAAATGAACTGGGCATGTGGAGACTAATGAAATGTGGTTCATTTGGATGTTTAGTAACTACCTGTCAAAGAAACAAAACTAAATCGCATCAACCCAGAGTAGATTCTAAAGAACACAAAGTTAATCAACCTAAAATAAAGATGCAAGAGAAAAAAAAAATCCACCAAAAAATGGAAAAAAAATTGAGAGAAAGAGAATTGTGTGGGAATTGGGAAAACTATGTATAGAATATGAGAAAATTACAAATTTATAGTAAAATGGTGAGAATAAGAAAAGGAAAAAAATAAATGAAGATAAAGAGATAGAGGAAGAGTGATATTAAGATAGAGAGTAGTGGGGAGATGAAAAAGTAAAAGGATAGAAAAAAGTTGGAAAAAGTATAACAATTATTTGGGTATTTATAAGAAGAAAATGAGTTAAAAATAAGAGAGAGAGAGAGAGAGAGAGAGAGAGAGATGGAAATTGGTGGATGATGTGGCTTAACAGGAGTATAGTAACAATAAATTATACGCCATATATAGTTTTTAGATATAACTAGTCGCAAACCCGTGCATTGCGCGTGATAATTTTTTTAGGATGGTCTCATTAAATATTTTATTAATACTATAATTTTAGTTATTAACCATTGGTTTTTCATGAGTTTTTAAGTTAATAAAAACCTTAAATATACCTTCTTTTTTTTTTTTTTTTTTTATCTTTATACACACACACACACACACACACACACACACACACATATAGTGAATCTTTACACATACCTTTAAGAAAACTCTATTTATTCCACTTTTTTGGATGCGTAAAATTATAGACTACTACTCCATAATGATAGTGGCTAATTAATTATATATATATATATTTTAGTGATCTCATTTGTAATGCTTCTTGCCATTATCATATATTTACTAACTGATAATTTGCATAATAAAGACGATAAATGAGAGGTAGCATTGTTCATTAGATTTTTGAAAGTAATAGTGTATGAAAATTATATATAAATAAATATATATATATATATTATAAATAAGGTTAAATGAAATGTCAAAAAATGGTTTTTTAAATTTTCTAACTTTATTTCTTATGTAATTTCTACTACTATCAGAGAACATCTCTTTTTTAGTTATGATTATTATGGTTTCCATAGTTAGAGTTTGATTAGTTTTAAATTTAAATTTAGTACTATGATTGTATTTAATTTTTGATTGTTGATTTAATTTTTTAAGTGAATTTAACGGTTCATGTTACTACACTGTAAAGTTTTTAATGTTCTCCACATGGTAATCTCTATTTTATTTTTTACTTCTCCTTACAACCTCTTTGTTTTCCAATCAACGATTACTAATTGATGTTTAGTTTTTTTCTTTATCTACTCTTTATTACTTTGTATTGGTTTTTTTTTTATACCATCTCTCTCTCTCTCTCTCTCTCTCTCTCTCTCTCTCTCCATTGGCAACCTATCGTTTTCCAAAATTTGATGATGATTCTATGACATTAAATATGCATTATTAATTTTTTTTTTTTTTTTAATTTAGTGTTTCTAACTTGATTTGTTTTGTATTTCATTCTTCCTTTGATGCATTGGGTGTGAGAATGAGTGTTTCCCTAGCATTACTCCACTTAATGTGGACAATTTTATTTATTTAATTTAGGCAAAATATTATATTTTAAAATTTTAAAATAAAAAAGGAGTGGAAATATAAATAATTTAATGATATATATGGGGGATGTGGCTGAATTTAAATGTTAAATAAAATGATATGAGAAAAAAAAAATACATAACAATAAACACTAACTTATCCAAATAATTCTATGTAATATAATAATAGTACATTCTTATATACTATTTTTAATTATTTATAATGCAATATGATAATATTTAACAATCAAAGTCATTAAAAAAAAAAAACATAAAACACAAAACTAAATTCCATCAACCAAAATAGAGTTCTAAAGAATACAAAACTTTATCAAGCTAAAATAGAGATGCAAGAAAAATAAAAATAAAAATCCACCAAAAAATTGAAGGAGAAAGAGTGGGAAATAACCATTTTTTTGTGAGAGAAAATTATGTAAAAAATGGAAGAATGATATCAAGGTAGAATGTTTGGGGAGATGAAAAGGTAAAGAAAATGAGAAAGGTTGGAGAAAGTGTAAATGTTAAAAAAAATGAGTACAATTTGATGAGCACAATTTTCTTTTATTTGAATTTAAGTAAAATATTACATTTTTTATTTTTTAAAACAAAAAGAGAGAATATAAATAATTTAATGATAAGGAGGATGTGGTTGAATTTCAATATTGAGTAAAATAGAAGAGAAGAAAAAAATAAGAAAAATTAAAAGATATAACAATAAACACTAAATTATCTAAATTATGCTATGTAATGGAATACTATTTTATTTTTATCTACTATCTTTAATTTTTTATAATGTAATCGGATAAAATTTAACAATCAAAGAGCAAAATAAAAATAATAATAACTTAAAACACAAAACTAAATCGTATCAACCTAAATTAGTGTTCTTAAAAATACAAAAATTTATCAACCTAAAGCGGAGATGCAATAAAAATTAAAAATCCACCAAAACATTGAGAGAGAGAGAGAGAGAGAGAAAAAAAAAAAAAAACTTTTTGTGAGAGAAAACTATGCAAAGAATGGAAAAGAATGACAATTTATAGTAAAAGGGAAAGGAATAAGAAGAGACAAATAAAGGAAGATGAAGGGAAAGATAAATAGCAAGATTAAAGTAGAGGGTAGTGGGGAGATGAAAAGGTAAGGGAAGAAGAAATGTTGAAGAAAGTGTAAATATTTAAAAAATAAGTGAATGTAAAAAAAATTATAGGAAAATTGGAAATAAAAAAGAAATATATAGATGTTAAAACTGACAAAGATAAATATGTAAAGTCAATAATCTATTTTGTAGGGGCAGGTTTTGAGTCCTAGGCCCAAAAGATGAATGGATTAAGGCCCAAAGAGCCCCACACAATGAATTTGTAAAGAGTGGGCTTAAAAGCTAGGTTTCAATGGATCAGACAACGCGCACAGTGGATTAATGATACTAAGAAAGCAAAAGAAGACAAGTTCTAAGCAAGAAAAACCTTCCTCGGCGAAGTCCGAGGAGAATATTCTTGAATATAGTTCATTTGGACTTAGATACAATTTCAGTTTTGGTTACTACAGTGTATTCTCTACAGATTTTTCTGATCCCCTCTCCTTAGAGGGTCTCTTACGTTATATAGCTCCCTTTAAATGATCTTGGCCCTCCATTTGTTGATCGTCTAGGCCACTACTTGAGTGCTTGTCCCATCAGACACCTTCCCAAGCCTTTTGTGAGTTGGGGCAGCTAAGGCAACACTGTTCAGGGGTCTTCTCTACATAAATGCAGCTAGGAGGTTTGGTGGGATGCATTAAATGTGGTGGCATCCACCATCCCTTCAGTCGTGATAGGGCTAACCCCCTTTCCGAAGCTCTTTCTCTAAAGTATGACCTCCTCTGGTAACATGCCACTGACGTGGCCTTGTTGTCTGAGCGTGTGACCTCCTCGGCGTGATGGTGGCCTCCTCGGCTATGTGTATGACATGTGGTGCAAATACCTTTTTAAATTCTTGTACCACACAATAGCCCTTCAAAATTTTAGTTTTTTTTTTCTCTTATTTGAGGAGAAAAGCGGGGTTTTAACCTTGGATAATTAATTCCACACGCTTCTTTGACTTCCACGCGTGTAAGTGTCACTTCGCGTGTCCCGCAACCATTCTGGTGCTTCGGAGTCTGCAACGTCTCATTAAATGATCCAGGCGGCGCTTTATTCCCCACGTCCTACAGTGAAATGGAGATCCTACGGCTGGCATTTCTCCTCAAATTTTTGGCGGGATAACTCCCACCCAATTCCGCCTCCTATATAAGGCTCCTGGGGGGTTCATTTTCTCCTACTTTGCAAATCTTTGAACTCCCAAGACTTCCAAAACTCTCAAGCTTTCAAGACTTCCTAAATCTTCAGACCTTTGAGGAGCCCTTGAAGTAACCCTCGTCCTTATTATCGTAAGTTTTCATGTTCCTGGGCTCTTTTATTCTCGGCCAGTCTCCTCGGCCTTCTACTCTTTACTCATTTTTCAAAAATATTTCCTTCACTTCCTTTTAGTTTGCTTAGATGGGTAGATTCACTCACCTCGTAGAGTCTCCCACAGGTATGGAGGGATTTAGGGTTAGGTACCACATTCCCCAAGGAGTTTACTTACGGTACTGTGCTCCAAGTCAGTGGCTTACCCACAGAGGGGAAGGGGAGGTCGTCATTCCCATGATTGCCTTCATAGAAGGGGGAATGAGGCTCCCTATGGGTAGAGTAACTAGGGACTATCTGATCGCTCATAGGCTATGCCCCCACCAATGCGCGCCTAACCTGTTTAGGGTCTTGGGTAGTGTGGACGCTCTCAACGAGCAAATGGGGCTAAACCTCAACTGGCACGACGTCGTTTGGATATACGAGTGCCACCTGCTCGCAGACTCAGGGTATTATCTTAAGTCTAGATCCTCTGTTGTCAGACTCGTCCCGTGCCTCCCTAAATCCAACAAGGGCATGAATGATGACTTTCTGATAGTCTCGAGTGAATGGCATGACAATCTTCACTGCCTAGTCCGAGAGGGAGAGCCAGGTGGGGTACCCTAAGTTTAAGTTTCTTTTTCTTTTTTTTCTTTTTTTTTTTTTTTAAATTTTTACATGGGCATTAGCTCTGTAGTTTTGCTGCTTTCTCCTTTCCTTTAGTATTTCGTTTATTTCTGATGGATGGCTTCATTATTCTGACCATGGTTTTGCTTCTTGGATATTTTTGTAGATAAACGACACGTAGCTCCCAACCTCAACCTTGTCAACGTCTCGGACCTTAACAAGGTACTAAGATCCGAAGTGTTTGTGAGTGAAGACAGGCAATTGAAAGCTGTCCACCTCATCCTCGACTTCAAGCGCTTGTCGAATAAGTTTCAGGACATGGGCCACACGATAAGAGCAGGCGATCCTCAGCTAGCCCTGATAGACGTCTCAGTGCTCGATTTTTTAGCCCGAGAGGATATCGTGCCAGTTGAGTTGCCCCTTCATCATTCCCCTCGTGAGGCTGCAATCTTGAGAGAAGAGACAGCTTCCTCGAGGATGTCACTCGAGGCGGAGATAGACCAGTTTCGTCTCAAGGAGGAGGAAGAGGAGCAAGAAGAGCCTGTGATTCAGGTCACAGATTCGAAGGGCGAGCTTGATAGGTCCTTCGTCGTTTGTTCCCCCAAGTTCATAATTGCCCGGGTGGACGACAGTTCCGATGAGGAAGAAGAAATGACCCTGAACAGGAAGAAGGGCTTGAAGGAGCTCATTGCGAAAAGGAATAAGGGGCCGGCGCCCAAGGAAACCTCAGGATCCCAGCCCCTTCCTGCTCTCCCCCCCCCCTCTTCTTCCTCCTACAGTTAACTCGTTCGTCGTGGCCAACTTGAAGAAGAAGAGGAAGGAATAGGAAGTGACCAAGCAGGGGGAGTTGGTCCCCCAAAAGGAGCCCAAGCAGTAAAAGACGGCCAAAGACAAAGGGCGGGCCTCCTCGGTCAAGAGCAGGGAGGACCGGAACATGGCCGATATGCACCACCAAAATCTCGCATGGGCCCCTCAGCTGGAGCTAGACGAGGTAGCCATTCCATGGAACTCCACCATCAGGGAGTTTTAGAAAGGGCACGCCCATTACCTGGCCAAGGCCCTGGAGCAGCCTCTCCTTCTCCAAAAGGATATGGCTGCATTGAAAAATATGAGGCAGCCAGACCTCTTTCTATCCTTGAAGAGGGATCTGGCCTTGGTAAGTTCCTCGACATGCCTCATTAATATCATGTTAGGTCGTCGTTCTCTCATTTAATAATGTACTTATCCGTCGTTTCTATGCAGGCCATCCAAGAGGTGTACACAATCGAGGAATGGGTGAAGGAAGCCTAAAATGAGGCTAGGGGCGAGGCCAACCTTCGCGTCGAAACCAACAAGGCCCTGGGCGTCGTTGAGCAAAAGAACAAAGAGCTCACGGCGAAGCTGGCAGCTGAAGAGAGGGAACGAAAGAGCACTGAGGCCGGCTTGAAGAATGCCCAGGACCAAGCTGAGGAGCAGTGCAAAAGGCTTCACTATGCTGAAATAGAGTTGGCCACGGCCAGACAGTAGGCCCTGGAGCTGAAGGCAGATTTAGAGAAGGCCAAGGAGGTTGCTGGGACGGCTAAGGAAGCTGTAGAGGCTCCGGAGTAGGCATCCTATGATCGTGGGATGCAGGAAACCGAGGTCCGTTTAGCGGAGGAGCTGGTGGAGGTCTCTAGGGACTACTGCCAGGAAGTGTGGACAGAGGTGCTCAACTTGGCAGGAGTCCTTGCTGCTTCCGAGTGGAGGAAAGTTGAGAACATTTAATACCCTGCAGGCATCTATGAAGTTCCAGCTGTGCTCCCTCCTCCCGCTGCCCTTGCACCAACCTCCTCTAAGTAGCCCTCCATCACCCAGGCCTCTCTTCCTCTTACTGAGGTCTCCAAAGGGCCTGGCAAGGCTGGTGACCAAGGCCAGGGGGCTGAGGTGGCTAAGGGTAAGGGGGCTGGCCAAGGTGGTTCTCGGCCAGAGGACAAGGGCAAAGGCAAAGAGGTCAAGCCCCTGCCAGAGGTCAAGGGTCTAGAAGCTACCCTCAAGCTCAAGGATGTCGCTCCAAAGGCCAAGGATGCTATTCCTAAGGCAAAGGAGGCTGATCCGCAATCCAAGGAAGCTAATCCCAAGGCCACCAATCCTCCTGTCTCTTAGCCGGGCAGTAAAGATGACCCTCCTCCAGCCAAGGCATAACTTTAGGATCTTTTCCTTTTACTTATTGTTATTTTTTCTTTTTCTCTGTATGTAATTTTCCTTTGTTATGGCAGTTTGCCATGTTTGAGATGTAACTCCTTTCTTAATCAATGAAAAGACATAGACTTTTGCTTTTGTCGGACTTGTTTTTCTTGCAATTTTTGTATTTGGTTGGCTGTAGTTATTGTTTTGCCCCCTGCTGAGGCTTTAGATTGATGCTGCTTCTAAGGGTGAACACCCATACTTTAACAAAAGCTAATAGTAATGAATTGTTGCTAAGTCAAATGAATTAAACCCGTGTAAACAGTGAAAAAGATGACCATCACCTTGACTAAGATATATTCTGACCCCTAAAGTTAACAGTTACTCATGCAATTAACAGTCCAACTATTGTCTTTCATGTGATTAGCAATGTGGTTGGACAATTTTACCTTGTTTAGGGCACTTGGCACCTAGTAACTTAACTTTAAGAAACAAACTCTGTGTACTCCAGGTAAATAGTTCAAATGATGAAAGGTACTTCTGGATTTACTCTTTAAACTCAAATGATAATGAAGCTCATGCCTATTTAGGGTACATAATCCAGGAAGGCCCTTATACTTAGAATTTCACTTAGCACTTCATTCCACAGGGGGCTTGTATAAGTACGAGTGTTAATTTACCCAAACTATGTGGTCCGAGGAGCCAAGCATGACCAAGGTTCTGTTTAACACTTAAACGAATAATGGAGAGTGTTAATTTACCCAAGGCATGTGGTTTGAGGAACCAGTCATAACCAAGATTCTGTTTAACACTTAAAGAAATAATGGGAAGTATTAATTTACCCAATGTATGTGGTCCGGGGGCCAGACATGACCAATGTTCTGTTTTATACTTAGAGAAATAATGGGAAGTATTAATTTACCCAAGGTATGTGGTCTGAGGGGCCAGGCATGACCAATGTTCTGTTTAATACTTAGAGAAATAATGGGAAGTATTAATTTACCCAAAGTATGTGGTCTGAGGGGCCAAGCATGACCAATGTTCTGTTTAATACTTAGAGAAATAATGGGAAGTATTAATTTACCCAAGGTATGTGGTCTGAGGAGCCAAGCATGACCAAGGTTCTGTTTAATATCCACTTAAGTAACCAGGAATATTAATTTACCCAAGGTATGAAGTTCGAGGAGTCAGACATGACCAAGGTTTTGTTTAATATTCATACAGGTAATTGACGCAATGCATAATGTCATAAATGGAAACATGGCAGAGCTGCCTTTCACCAATAATAGTACCTTCGCAGGTTATTTACATTCCAAGGTCGTAGTACAACTTTTTTGTCCAGTTCTTCTAGGAAGTATGCACCTATACCTACCATCGAGGTGATACGGTATGACCTTTCTCAATTGAGCCGTAACTTCCCCCATGTTGAGTTTTTTACAATACCCACAACCTTTCTCAGTACCAAGTCCCCAGGGGCCAATGACCTTAACTTTACACTTGAATCATAACCCTGTTTAAGCTTTTGCTGATAGTATGCTAATTGAACCATGGCACTTTCTCTCCGCTCCTCGACTAAATCTAGGCTCTTTTCTAGTAGGTGGTCATTGCTGTCTGAAGCGAATAAGCTAGTCCTCAGCGTTGGGAATCCAGTCTCTAGAGGAATCACAGCCTCGACCCCGTAAGTCATTGAAAAGGGTGTCTCCCCTGTCGACCTACAAAGGGTAGTCTGATATGTCTAGAGGACATGTGGAAGCTCATCTATCCACTTGCCCTTTGCATCATCCAATCTCTTTTTGAGTCTATTCACTATGACCTTATTGACAGCCTCGGCTTGCCCATTCCCCTAGGGATAAGTTGGAGGGGAAATCTATTTGTGATACCCAATTCACAACAGTATCTTCTGAAAACTTTGCCATCAAACTGAAGTCCGCTGTCTAAGATGAGGGTGTGAGGAATCCCAAACCAAGTGACAATTTTCTTCGACACAAACCTTTTGGCATCCACGTCCCTAATGTTCGCCAGTGGCTCAGCTTCAACCCACTTAGTAAAGTAATCAGTGTTGACCAAAAGCCATCACCTGTTTCCTACTGCTTTGGGGAAGGGCCCCACAATGTCCAAGCCCCACTAAGCAAAAGGCTAGGGACTAGAGAGAGGATTAAGAACACTCCCTAGTTGATGAATCTTGGGAGCGAATCTCTGACATTGGTCACACTTCTTCACGTATTCTTGTGCTTCTCTTTGCATATTGGGCCACCAATATCCCTGAGTAAGGGCCCAGTGAGACAAGGATCTGCCTCTTGTATAGATCCCATAGATTCCTTCGTGCAACTCTTCCAAGAGTAGCTCCACTGCTTCAAGATGGATGCACAGCAAATATGGCCTTGAAAAAGAGCGCTTGTACAGCTTTTGGTCATTGGACAGCCAAAATCGAAGTGCCTTTCTTCGCACTTTGTCAGCCTCCCCCTTCTCCTCGGGCAAGATGTCATCCTTAAGGAATAGGACAATAGGATCCATCCAACTAAGTCCCACCTTAAGTTGATGAATCTGGACCTTCTCCCCCTCTATCTCGGTGGGGTTGCATAAATCCTCGACCAGGATGACCCGAAGTAGATTCTGCGCCGAGGAGGTTGCAAGAGTGGCAAGGGAATCAGCATGCATATTTCTACTTCTAGGGATTTGGTGTAAGGAAAAAGAGTCAAATCTTGATTGCAAGTGCCTAGCTTGGTTCAGGTACTCTTGCATTCTCACATCCCTAGCTTCTAGTTCTCCCTTTACTTGGCCTACAACCAACCTCGAATCTGAAAACATCTCCACTGCTCTTCCTCCCATTTTTTGAACCATAGACATTCCCACTAGCAAAGCCTCCTACTCAGCCTCATTGTTCGTGGCCGAGAAGCCCAGCCTTAAGGATTTCTCAATGATGATCCTTTCAGGAGATACTACAACCAGCCCCACTCCTGATCCCTTTTGGTTTGCTGCACTGTCAACATACACCTTCCAAGATAGAGGCTCCTGCAAGGAGACCATCCCAACTGATTTTCCATCCATGCTCAGCCTTTTACCGTTTTCTTCAAACGAAGGTTCAACAAACTCAGCCACCAGATCGGCGAGGACCTGACCCTTTATAGAGGTGCGAGGCATGTATTTAATATTGAAGGCTCCTAGGATCGTTGCCCATTTTGTAACCCTCCCTATGTAATCAGATGTCCGAAGCAGTGATCAGAGAGGGAGTTAGGTTAGAACCACAACAGTATGAGCCTGGAAGTAATGTGGGAGCTTTCGTGTAGCATGCATTACTGCCAAGATAGCTTTCTCCAGTGGTAAATAGTGAACCTCTACATCATGTAATGATTTGCTCACATAATAAACTAGTCTCTGCACCCCATTATCATCCCGCATTAGTACCAGACTCACCGCATGTGGGGCTACAGCAATGTAAGCGAACAAAACCTCACCTTCCTCAGGTTTGGACATAATTGGTGGCCGAGAAAGATATTCCTTCAATTGCTGGAAGGTCGAGGAACACTCCTTTATCCATTTGAATCCCTTCCACTTATGCAACAACTGGAAGAAGGGCCTACACCTGTCCGCTGACTGAGAAATGAATCGATTCAAAGCGGCAGTCATTCCTGTCAACTTCAGGACCTCTTTGGGATTCCAAGGAGGCTGCAGGTCATTGATTGCTTTAATCTAATCTGAGTCGACTTCAATTCTGCGGTGGGTAACCATATAACCCAGAAACTTGCCAGAGCCTACTCCAAAAGAACACTTAGCGTCATTGAGGCGCAATTTGTGTCTTCTCAGTATCTCGAAAATATTTCCGAGATCATTTATATGCTTGGACTTCACCTTGCTCTTTACCACCATATCATCTATGTAGACCTCAATAGTTTTGCCCAGCTGTGGTTCAAACATCCTGGTCATCATTCTCTGATAAGTAGACTCTGCATTCTTCAGCCCAAAGGGCATCACTTTGTAATGATAATTCCCTATGGGCGTAACAAAAGAAGTCTTCTCCTGATCACCTAGAGTCAATGGTATCTGGTGATATCCTTGAAAAGCATCCAAGAAACTCATCCGAGGATGGCCTGCGGTAGCATCCACCAGCTGATCTATCCAAGGAAGGGGGAAAGGATCCTTTGGGCAGGCCTTATTTAAATCCGTGAAGTCTACACCCACCCGCCATTTCCCACTTTTCTTCTTCACCACCAACGTGTTGGCCAACCACTCAAAGTAAAACACCTCCTTTATGGCCCCAGCCCGCTTAAGTTTGAGCACTTCTTCCTTGACAGCATCAGAATGTTCTTTGGATGAGCGCTGAGGTGGTTGCTTTTTGGGGACGACAGATGGATTGACGTTTAAATGATGACAAATGAAGTCCGGATCTACCCCAGGGGCCTCGTAAGCTCTCTATGCAAATACATCAATATTTTTTCTGAGAAAATCCATCAGCTCTTCCTTCTCCCGAGGAGGCAGCTGAACTCTGACCTAGAAGAATTTCTCCTCGTCGTTGCCAATAACAACTTTTTCCAGTTGCTCGCACTTAGCCCCTTCTGCCACTACCTCCGTAGACAATACCAACGCCTTTGATTGCTATAAGTGCTGTGCCGCGGAGGTCGAGGACTCACCCCCGGTCTAATGTCTAATTGCGGCCACCATGCATTGCCTGGCTCCTCACCAGTTCCTCAACCCGACCCCCAAATGGATACTTCACCTTTAGGTGCAGGGTGGAAGGTACAGCCCCCATGGCGTGAAGCCAAGGCCTTGCCACAATAGCAGTGTAGGGGGAATAGGCATCTACCACAATGAAGTTCACTTCCACGACCTCTGTCCTGTCTGAACGGGTAGTTAGATTTGGCCTTTTATAAAGACGATCTTGCCGTCAAACCCTATTAGAGGGGAATCATAGCAAGTCAAGTCCTCGGACCTCAGCTTCAGTCCCTTAAATAGGTCGAGGTACATGATCTCTGCGCCGCTGCCCTGATCCACCAACACTTTTTTCACATCGTACCTACCTATCCTGAAGGTGACCACTAGGGCATCATCGTGTGGCTGCAAGGTCCCGACTTTGTCCTCATCGGAAAAGCTCAGAGTTGGTCGAACCCCTACTCTACTCCTCTTCGAATCAGGGGGCGAGTCTTCGAAAGATGGCTGGGCTACAGACAGCACCCTGGATGGCCGAGACCCAGTCCTTCCTAGAGCAATAAGAATGACATTAATTGTACCTAAAGGTGGTCTTGTAGAAGTGTCTTTCTGAGCTTCTGACCCCGCTTGACCACCCTGCCTGTTGGGCTGATACAGGAATTGCTTCAACTTTCCAATTTTGACCAACTGCTCCAAGTGACCCCATAACATCCTACAATCTTCAGTAATGTGCCCCCGCTCTTAATGGTATTGGCAATGGAGACTTTGGTTGCGCTTCATAGGGCCTCTTCCCATTTTATTTGGCCATTAAAAGTATGGCTCATGCTTAATTTTCTCTAGGATTTGGTGTACTGGCTCTCGAAACACAGTACTAACTACCTGAGTAATAGTAGATCCTGAATGCCTAGCAAAATCTCTCCGAAGTCTGTTGTTATTGTACCTATCCGACCTGAAATCTCTTCTATCCTGAGGGCCACCTTAGCTTTCCCCTTTCCTTGTTGCTGGTCCACCTCAACCCGCTTATACTCATCAATACGATCCATGAGTCAACGCACACTCCTGACTGGTTTCCTGGTCAAAGATTTTCTCAGGTCGTGCTCAGCGGGCAAGCTGACCTTGAAAGTCCTTATGGCTACGTCACCGAAATTCCCATCTATCTAGTTAAACATCTCCCAGTACCTGTCGGAGTACATTTTCAAGGTCTCCCCCTCCCGCATTGCCATACACAGCAAAGAGTCCATAGGCTGAGGAACCCTACTGCAAGTCACAAAACGGGCCTCAAACGCCCGTGTAAGCTCCTTAAAGGAGTTGATAGAGCCTTCTTTCAGGCTGTCATACCACCTCATTGCCACAGGCCCCAAACTGGATGGGAACACCTTGCACATTAGGGCCTCGCTCTTGGAGTGTACAACCATTCTTTGGTTGAAGTGGCTCACATGCTCCACGGGATCCGTTCTTCCATTGTACATGGTGAATGTTGGCTGAGTAAAATGTCAGGGAAGCTTTCCCCCTTCAATCTTACGCGTAAACAGTGATTTAGAGATTTGGTCAAGAGCCCTGCTCATAGCATCATTGCCCAGACCTTTGCGAGGTGGACTCTTACTCCTCTGTTTGTAATGACGGTCTTCATCATACGAAAAAGAATCACTGGGAGGAGTCCTAGACCTGGGCCTGTAGCTACCATCTCCCTCATCATCAAAAAAAGGGTCAGAATCCGAGGGAGTCCTTCTTCGTTGCTCGTGGCATAGCCTCCTGCGAAGACGGTCAATCTCCAACTGCAAGCTTCTAGTATTCTCCTAGTGAGAGATGTGACTCCTGCCTCGAGACTGGCTCCTGCTAGTATGCGTGGTGTTCACACTAACCTCATGGTCCTTTCTTCACTCAAGGTTGAGGAACTGATCTTGATGTTGGGAACCGATAGATTCCTCCCGTTCTTGCCCTGATCCTACCATGGTTGGATGTTGAACTCACTAAAGCTCAAGCCTTCCCCAAAGACGGCGCCAATTGTAGGGGCGGGTTTTGAGTTCTGGGCCCAAAAGATGAATGGATTAAGGCCCAAAGACACAATGAGTTTGTAGAGAGTGGGCTTAAAAGTTAGGCTTCAATGGATCAGGCAACGCGCACAGTGGATTAATGATACTAAGAAAGCAAAGAAAGACAAGTTCTAAGCAAGGAAAACCTTCCTCAGCGAAGTCCGAGGAGAATATTCTTGAATATAGTTCTTTTGGACTTGGATACAATTTCAGTTTTGGTTGCTACAGTATATTCTCTACAGATTTTTTCGATCCCCTCTCCCTGGAGAGTCTCTTACATTATATAGATCCCTTTAGATGATCTTGGCCCTCCATTTGTTGATCGTCCAGGCCACTACTTGAGTACTTGTCCCATCAGACACCTTCCCAAGCCCCTTGTGAGTTGAGGCAGCCAAGGCAGCACTGTTCAGGGGTCTTCTCCACATAAATGCAGCCAGGAGGTTTGGTAAGATGCATTAAATGTGGTGGCATCCACCATCCCTTCAGTCGTGTCAGGGCTAACCCTCTTTCCGAAACTCTTTCTCTACAGTATGACCTCCTCTGGTAATGTGCTATTGACGTGGCCTTGTTGTCCAAGCGTGTGACCTCCTCGGCGCAATGATGGCCTCCTCAGCCATGGGTATGACATGTGGTGCAAATACCTTTTTAAATTCTTGTACCCCACATATTTATATTTATATATATATATATATATTTGTAAAAAAAAATAGAAATAAATAATAAATAATAATTATGTGGCGAATGACGTGGCGATAAAGTGGTGCAACAGGAGCTCAGCAGCAATAAATGCCACACTTCAGCTTTTAGTTGTACTAACCGCTAATCCATGCGATGCACGAGAAAGTTATTGAAAATGAAATCTAATGAATACAAAGCAATTATGCAAAATACCATTTACATTAAAAAAAAAAAAAAAATTAGTGAATGTCATTATCCTTAACTGTTTGTATTACATCTAGAGTTTCATATTTAAGTTACTACAATACTACTTGTAGCATCTGAAACTCACAATATAAGTATATTATATGAGGCCAAAACTTATATTATCTTTAGCTCCCCTTAGTCTTACAGAGTCCCTAACAAAATTTCTTTTGTATTGAATTTGATTTCAGAGGACTTATTCAAAATTATTTGAATTAAACCTCACAAATTAGAAAGAAAAAATAAATAACATTACAACATTGTAGCTGATTAATATACAAATAAACTACCAATTTAACATGATAAATCGCTATTAGTAATATAGAAAGCAAAAATTAACAACATTAAAGTTGTTACCCATTTAACCTAAAACTTTTCATATTCGAAAGTCGTCAAACACCTATTAACAAATAACTATTGATATAAAATATTCAGAAATTACTTCAAGCATCTTAAACTCTTTCTTGCTTGGATCCTACAAGACAATATATATATATATATATATATATATATATCTATAGCGATGGAGACAGAACATGCCATTAAAGAGACAACCAATTACGATAGTGTTGGAGGCAAAGTAAAACATTAAAAAAAACAAAAGAAGCAAGCGGTTTGGCTAGCATACCAGCTAGTTAATTTATATCAAAAGACGTAAAAATCTTACAATCAAATAGAATCCATAAGTAAATAAATACATGTGGTACAATCAGATAAATAAAATTTTTGTTAAGATAATCAAGTTTGGCAATGAAGAAGACACAGTAGCTATTGATGAGGGCAATCACTATCTTAAACTTGTGATTATGATGAAGATACAACAACTACTAATTATGCAGATCTAGCATAATCTTATTTCGGTTCAACTACAACAAAAATGACGATAATTACCATAAAAAGATTATATCAAAAAACAGTCTTTTATGATATAGCCAAGAGAACAATCAAAGCTAATAGAAGGAATTTTAAATCGATTTCTATGATTAAGGAGGGATTCACCTAGATGAGGAGACCAAGAAAAAAGAAGTATCATGTTCTAAGTATAGTATTGAATTTTAAACTCTGTAATTCAATTTGCTAACTACTAAAATACCTTAGCAAATTGAATTTCTGCAGGCATGGATACTACTAAAACTCTATCATTCAATTTTCTAACTACTAAAACTCTATCACACGAATACTACTAAAACTCTATAAACGGATAACACAATATAAACCAATAATGTTACCATCTCAAACATTTAAAAAAAAAAAAAAAAAAAAAAAAAAACCAAATCAATTTTAAACATAGAAACAAACAACATATATTAGTACAAATACCTAACCTAAATACATAAAAACTCATATATGACTCACAACACAAAAAAGGTAGTAACAAAATTTAAAAAAAAAAAAAAAAAAAAAGCAATAAAAAAGAACAACACTATTAATTTAATCCTTACGTTGAACTATTATGCAAGTAGCCACAAGAATAGAGGTCACGAGCAATTGGGATTTAGAGACCTAAACTGAATTGTCCAGCTTTTCAGTATTAATATAGCGTGAGGAGAGGAAGAGATGAAGGAGTTAGAAAGCCAATGTCTAGCGTTAGGAAGCTGAAGGGTTGCAGTTTGAGATTGTAACCGTGGAACACAAAGGGTTGCTATTTAAAATTGTAACCGTGGAATACAAAGGGTTGTCATCTAAAATTGTAACCGTGGAACACAAAGAATTAGGAATTATTTTCTTTTTATTAGTATTTTTAAATTTAAGAAAACTAATTTTAAATTGTAGGACAAATTTTGGAAAAAGAATGGTAATGACATGGCAGCTGATGTGGCTTAACCAAAGCGTAGCAACATTAAATGCTACGCTTCAGCTTTTAGTAATATATAGATTTTATCTACTATCTTTAATTTTTTATAATGTAATCGGATAAAATTTAACAATCAAAGAGCAAAATAATAATAATAATAACTTAAAACACAAAATTAAATCGTATAACCTAAATTAGAGTTCTTAAAAATACAAAAATTTATCAACCTAAAGCGGAGATGCAATAAAAAATAAAAATCCACCAAAACATTGAGAGAGAGAGAGAGAGAGAGAAAAAAAAAAAAAAAAAAAACCTTTTTGTGAGAGAAAACTAAGCAAAGAATGGAAAAGAGTGACAAATTTATAGTAAGAGAGAAGGGATAAGAAGAGACAAATAAAGGAAGATGAGGAGAAATATGAATAGCAATATTAAAGTAGAAGGTAGTGGGGAGATGAAAAAGTAAGGGAAGAAGAAAGTGTAAATATATATTTTTTTGACTAAAAAGTTAGAAGTGTAAATATTTAAAAAATAAGTGAATGTAAAAAAAATTATAAGAAAATTGGAAATAAAAAAGAAATATATATAGATGTTAAAACCGACAAAGATAAATATGTAAAGTCAATAATTTATTTATATATATATATATTGTAAAAAAATATGAATAAATAATAAATAATAATTATGTGGCGAATGACGTGGCGATGAGGTGGTGCAACAGGAGCTCAATAGCAATAAATGCCACGCTTCATCTTTTAGTAATATACTAGCATTTAACCCGCGCGATGCGCGTGAACATTGTACATATTTAAAATACCATCAACTTGACATAACAATACAATAAAATACATTAAAATTAATCTGAGTAATGTAGTACATCCATTCATTTTATAGAACGACCAAATTTTGTATCTCAATTATAGCTATACTATCTAAAGAACAATAATATTTACAACATTAATTTATTTATTTACAATATAACAATGGATAGTATAAAGAAAAAGAATTTAGTTTAAAAGTAAATTAATTTTAAATTTTAAAATTAAAAACAATCATATAAAGCAACATAAGCAATGATCTTAGCATGGTCTGCAGACTTGTGGAAAAGGGGTATTTGATCCAAACCTAATCCACAGTGTATATTGTGGGTTCTTGGTCCATGATAAGCAATATCGGCATGCAAATCTACAAAATCACCTCCACAAAAACAGAAAAGGAGAGAGTTTAAAATGAATGATTATGTAGTAATCATAACTATTTTGTTTAGATGGAGAAGAATTTTAAATGCAGTTAACCTCCTACTTCAAGTATATAAAATTTACAAAATCATAAATGCAATACAAAACAAACATTAACTGATTTGATCTATTTGTAATAAAAATAGAATGAAGTATTTACGTCTATACAATGCTCTACTTACATCTAGAACAACATTAACATTTTGTTCATAGCATTTATTTATTTGCAGCATGGGTTCTTGGTTTATGATAGGCAATGTGGGCATGTAAGATATACTTAAGTGCAGGAAAATCTGCAAAATCACCTACACAAACACCGAAAGAGAAAAATGAAAAGAAAAGAAGAAAAAAAAAAGAGAGTTTAAAATGAATGTTTGTGTGGTAATCATATTTGTTCAGTTTGGATGGAGATGAATTCTAATTGCAGGTCCGGTCCCCTCCTCCTTTGTGTCTGTAAAATTTAAAAAATAATAGATGCAATTCAAGCAAACACAACTTATCTTATTTGTTTGTGATAAAATTGGAATGAAGAATATATTTTGAGATTATGCTATTCCTTTTTATTTATTTCATAGATTAACGGCTTTCCTAATACTTGAACAACTTAGACTTTTAAAAAGAAAAAAAATGAGGACCAACCACAACAGGATTAACAACTTTCCTTAGTTTTTGAAAAGTTGGTCATCTCCTACAAATGTTTGCATTTTGAATTTCTCAACTCCAAATGTTTTCCTTGTTCATGGCAGTAAGTTGTTATTTGTCTAATACCATTTTGCACTCCAATTTTCTTCGATTGAACAAAGACACAGAGAAAATGATAAGATGGAAAGAATGACATTAACACATTGAGATGTAAGCAAGATCTACCTAAAAAGCCCCTAACCATAACTACAATTAAGCAAACAACATTAGGTTAAAATTACAACTGAGTTCAAAACTGGAATCACTAATATTACATCACTTGAATTTCATGTTGATATAAGTCTTAGGATACTCGGAATATCCTATGACAAAACCGAAAATTTAATGAAAAATATGGTATAAATAAACTAAAACAATTCCTCCAACAATCATAAAACCATAACCTAAATATAGAATATTAAATCTCTCATAATCTAAAAGAAAACAAAAATAAAGCAAAAAACCAAAGGGTACGATGAAACAAACTTGAGAACTGGTTACCCTTGTTTCACTTTTTAATTTTTAGCACCAAACAGATTGCCAATCTAATTTTAAGAATGGAATACAATTTTAAAAAACTATAAAACCGAGCATTGTAAACAATCAAATCAACAGTTAAAAATATCTTAAGAAATTAATCTCTATCAAAACTTAAAAGTAAATAACATTATACTTTCAAATTTTACAGTTTTAACAAAGTGACAAATCCTTCAGATTTTTTCAAACAGAACCACTTAGGAGAAACAAATGTAGTCAAATGAATTTAGTAAACTGTATCAATAGGATCAAGTTTCCAAATCAAAGTAACAGATGATAGAACCACTCAGGTTTATAAAAAAAAAAAATTATTAATATATACGAAAATTATAGCTTCTTCTAAACTATTTATTCATAACCAATTCAGATGCGAGAATAACGGTTAGTATTACCTAGATATAGTCTTCTCGTTCTTCTTCTAGCCATCCTTCAGAACCTTATCTTAGTTTTGGGGTGGCGCCAACATATTTGAGTCACTGATCTCTTTCAAATTAGAACAGATTTCAGTTCCCTTGTCCAATACAGCGAACTTGGAATGAATTTTTTGCTTCCTAGATCTTCTAGTAACCTTTGTTGGACACGCTTTTGATTCTCTCATCTACACTACGCTATCTAGGCATGTTCAAAAATTAATAACAGATAACAGGAAAAAATACTCAATATCAAAGCATCATAAATAATGGGGTGGGAAATAATTGCATCAAGCATTTAAAAAAGAAGAAAAATCTAAAGTGCTAAATCCACCTTTGCATTTGTGTTTAACCATTGTCATTCCGCAGTTGCCACATTGCAATGAAATTTTCAATGTTAGACGTGAAATCAATGTCTATGGAAATTTGGAAGCCCTAGCAAAAGGTAAGCATAAACAAAGAAACCAAGATTTTGAATCAGAAATTTAACAAAAACCAAATGATCAAAGATGCCCATTGACAAAAAAAAAAAAAAAGATTTAATAATAATAATCACAGATTAGATTTGGATTTCCAAAAGACATGAATTCAAAATAACCATTCCCGAACATACTCTCTGCTCCCTACGCTAATAGGAAATACTTGCTAACTTACTGTTACATTAAGCGGAATAACGTGTTTTTTCTTTTACAGTATAATTTTTCACTCAATAAATTGAAAAAATAAATAAATGGGAAATTAAGGTAATAGGTAGCCAAAAATAAAAGAAGAATCCTATAAAATTACATTCAGCAGAGGAAAAAGGATCTGTGGGTAGTTTATACAATTTGAAACGGTAGTTGAATAGAAAAAAAAAAAAAAAAAAAAAAAAAAAAAAGAAAAGAAAAAGAGCATGCTTACCTTCTGAATTGTCTGTTGTTGCAGAGAAGGAATGGGATAGCTTCTAAATAGTTTGTTGACAGGGCAGAGAACGAACAAATTTTTCAGTTTTCATGGTTTTTTTTTTTTTTTTTGTGCTTCCTTTTGGATTTTCTTTTTTCCTCTGTGGTTTGGAACGGAACATGCAAACAGTAAAAAAGTGGGCCAAATCATCAGAGAGAGTATCCGAAAGAGGAAAATTTACCATGCTATTCTGACCTTGTGTGTATGGAGTTGCAGAGAAGAAACGGAACAGGGCGAAAGAGCAGATCTCAGTTACAGTGACTTTGAAGTTTTCATTGGGAAGTGATGTGGCTTATTTCACCATTAGCGAGTAACACAATCATTCCGATTCCGAAATCTAGAATGTGAACAATTGAGGGAGAAATACATTGAAATTGGAACATTCAAAGTAGAGTACTAACACCACCAATAAACAAAAGCAATATATTCATCCAAAAAGCAGATGATAAACCCTAGATCTGACCAAAAAAAAAAAAATCAAAGTAGATCTAAGCGATCTGGAATCTGATCGATTCGAAATTGGTACCTGGCTAAACTTGAGGGCGTGCTGATCAAAATGTCAAACTGAAAAGCGAAGAGAAAATTTTAATTTGAATACCAAAATCGAAACCAATCCAAACAAAATATCAAAACCTAATCACAATTAATAAACAAACTTAAATCGAAGATAAAAACTCACCGGTAGTGGTTCCAACCTCTCTCTATCTTCCCTTGCATGAGACGTTTTCATTCTCCTCCAAACAGTAGAAAAAATGGCAGAACGACTAGTTTTGACTGTTTTTTAACGAATTTTAGGCGTGTCTTTTGATAGTTGTTCTAAATGGTATATGACGGCGGTGGGATGCTGAAGGAGTGAGAGAGCAGCGATGGGCTATGGTTTAGGGGTTTTGAGAATTGAGAGAGCTAGAGAAAACATCTTCAACGCGGAGGAAGAGGCAAAGAAGAAAAGGTTTATCGGGAGAGGGTAGTTTTTGGGTTTTACTGATTTAACTGGTTATTTTTAATTTATATATGGATAGCCTCTCTCAAACGGTGTTTTAATGTGAAATAGTATAATTTATCGCTTTTTAACTTAAACATGGCTGAATTTTAGAAGGACATTTTTCCTACATGGCAGCACCTCCTTGATTGCAGGAAAAAGCTTCTGCTATTATATATAGTATATGATAGATATATAGATAATTAGATATAGATTAAATATATTTTTATATATTGATTTTTCTTTTCTTTTTTGAGAAACCAGACTAAATTTTGATTAAAAGGAGTCGGCTAAATCAGCCTGAAGTACAATTGAAAATTGTGGTGGAACATCCTCCACCCACACTAAAAAATCCTAAATGTCAAAAGCATATCTTGCTAAACAATGAGCAATAGAATTACATTCTCTCTTTACATGAGAGTAAAGCAATTGATCAAAATTACCTACACTAAACTTAGTGTCATCGATCATCCACCCAAAAGAAGATAAAGTATTGTGATCACTTGATAAGGCTTTCATGATTGTGAGGGAATCACCTTCCAAAATGCCAATCTCTGCCACAAAAGACACCGCCTTAGCTGCTGCCAAAACCTCCACTTCGTTGCTGTTGTAAACTTGAGGTAAATGTTGGGAACAAGATGCAATGACTTGACCCAAGTTATTTCTAATTACCACACCAATGCTGGACGCATTATCACTATAAAAAATAGCTCCGTCAAAATTAATTTTCATTAAATCCGCCAGAGGAGGTTGCCATCTAGTTTTGGGAATTTTTATATATTGTTAAGCATTTAATTTTCATATAATATTAAACATATTAATTTAAGATCAATAATGAATATTATATTCAATTAAAATCTAAGAGTCTTCATATATATATATATATATATATGTTGGGTTCTAAGACTTTAGGTTTAAATGTATTAGAACTTCATTTTGTAATGTTGGCAAACCATGATCAAAACGTTTAGTCTTGTTTTAGACTTGCTCAAAGTATGTTTTATTTGTAAAGTTGGAATCGAGAGTACTGCAGGATTTATTGTGTAAATCTGCTTGGCTCAATCGATCGAGAATTAGACTCGATCGATCGAAGCTCGTGCAGATTGTTTTTCTGTAGAATTTTTCGACTCAGCCCAAGCCCGTTTGACGTGTAGGGTTTTATGTTTTGCCTTAAGTATAAAAGGGAAAACCCTAGCCACGTTTTGCTGGTTGTTGCAGTTGTTGTTTATGCTGTGTATGTGAATCTCTTATGAGATCTAGGAGTGTTTGCCTTCACATATACTTAGGGTTATCAAGAATCAAGATTATGTCAAGAACTTGATGATCAATTCAGTTGCTGCATAAAGAGCTTAAAGATATACAAGCGGGAGTGCTTGTGCTTGCTGTGAATCCAAGAAAAAAGTAGTCCGTGGACTCGAAACTATCACGTGGTCGTGGTAGTAAGTTTCCTACTCAAGGTAGCAATAGGATGTTAGTGGTCTAAGTCGCTATTGTGTAAACTTCAATTCTTTCATAGTGGATTTGTTTTACCTTGAGGATAGTTAGGTTAAATCATCCCTAGGTTTTTTACCGGTTTGGTTTTCCTGGGTTATCATATCGTTGTGTTATTTATATTCCGCACTGTTCAATGATATGATTTATATGTGTTAACCTAGATTTGCATAATTTACCTAAGTTAATCACTTGACTAAATAACTAGGTTAATCTGGTTGTGTTTTAAGGGGTCTAAAAATGTATAATATATATATAATTTCTTTTTCTTTTTTCATTTATCCAAATTTGAAGTTTACACATTTGCTCACACAGAAGTCTAACAGACTAGCTAAAAAAATGAACAAATTAAGATAAGAGAATCTGTAACTGAGAAATTTAAAGATGCAGTGCCCACTTTTATGAAGGTGGTGGAGCAATTAGAGAAAAGGAGACAAAAGAGAAAGACATAGGGAAAGAGAAAGTAATATAATGAAATTTATTAAAAACAAATGGCATGGTATGTTTTTACCCTCTTAATTGAGTTTTGAGTGATTGTCTTTCTTTGAAAATAGTAGGAATGTGGGAATAGATGTGCAAGATTAATTGGACTTGTGTTTTTAGAATTTGAAGATGAAAGATAATCTATATATATATATATATATGGGAAAAGTTTAGAGAAAATCCAATTAGATTTCAAATTAGAATTCATTTAGAGTCTAATTTTACACCACATGTCTCATTTAATGTAAGATCTTAAAATTTTGTGCCATGTGAGTTAATTCATTTTAAAAATTGAATTTCAATTAAAGTTTAATTTCGAACCACACGTCCTATCTATCCTAATTTTTTTAATTTTTGTTCAAATGAGTAAATTCAATGTAGAAAACAATGAGTTCACTATAAATAAATCATAAAAACCTAATCATATATATCTAACTCTATATATAAAATTAGAGGAAGAGAGAGTTTCAATGCTTTTATATTAATGAGCCATTTTTATGTGTAACTAAAAATAATTCAAATTTATAAGTCATTTATGTAATATATCATGATTATATACGGTCTATTACTAACTAGGTCATATATATATATATAAATATATATATATTTATATATAATCAAAGCATAGAGAAAATTCAATTATAATCAAAATTGGATTTTGCTTTTGTTAGCTTTCCATACAAATTAAATTGTTTAGATTTTTGCTGTTATTTTTTCTCTAAACTAATGAGCATATTTTTTTATACTATTTCTATTTAGATATTTTATATGCGAAGATCTTGAGCGTAATAAAATATAATTGAGCTGAACGATCTCATGCACCTATCCCCATTCAATTTATGAGATATTGTTGGACCAATTTATTCTTTTATTTTGAGTTGTATTTAGTAGAATTTCTTAGACATTGATTGTGAATTGATATTGTATATGTTGTATCCACTAGTGATTTTCAAAATTATGTACATAATAGTAGTGTAATGAAAAATTTGGCATAACGAATATCAAGACAATTGCAAGGAAAAACCATTTCAGTATTTCCAAATGTCATGGTTGAAAAAATGTCTCATATGATTAATAACCAAACCTAACATTAATAGCACCACTACAGTTCATCATTCCCGTGCACAAGCACGAGTTACATATTAGTAGATGATAAAGATAGAGAGACATATAGAATGAAGTAACTGCTTGTTATTGAGAGTACAAAGTTAGTGAGAATGTGGGAGTATATATATATATGTTCAAGAGAACAAAGGAGGAAAAAAAAATCTATAGATAACTTTTTTTTTAGGCTAAAATGCAAAACTCACCCTCTAAGTTTCACTACAACAAAAGTGGGCTATGGTGACGAAATCTAGTGAGGATAAAAAGTATATGAGCAATAAGCTGATAATTATCCTCTAGAAAAAATTTAAAAAAAGAATAAGATACCACAAAGATTCGTTACTACTTTCTAAACTGCTTTTGTGGTATACAAAATGAAAGCTGCTATACAAAATGACTCCATCACCTAAAATATTATCAAGCTACCAGCGCATAATCCCTCCTGTCCCAAGACATTAAACAAGAGATCCAGGGAGGTCATTTCTATTGAACTATCAAAAGTGAGATCTACACCTATAACCAAAAAAAGGCTGTGAAGATTTCACCAGATTTGTTTTGTATTACAATTGCTCTTGAATTAGAAACAAAGCATACACTCTATTTGGCTGTACTCACCAACCATGCAAGCAGCTTGGAGCGTTCACTTATGGGGTCTGGCACACTTGTAATACAACGTCATTGCAATGACAAACACTCAAAGTTGCCATCTTTAACCATTATGCCATTCTTCCTTCCCTTTTTTTGGGGATCAGAGAAGAATGATCACAAGCCAACCCTAAATATTAACACTAAAATACTTCAGAGCACGTACACTAGATTGCACCAAGGACCACGAATGACCAGAAGGCAGAACTCAAAACCTTATAATTAGTGTTTTCATTCACTTTTTAAAGAAAACAGCTTGGCTTCAAAATACAATGCATTTAGAGACCAATTTTTCAATCATGCCTAATCACCAACAAAAATCTGCCAAACACCATGCATATTTTTCCCCACCGAAAACGCTGCAACATAGGGTTCTCTATATCAATCTAGAAGTCAATTTAATCAACTTTACATACTGACCAATAACCATACCTTAGCAAATTAGTCCCCTTGACTCGCCAATGAACTCTAGCTCAAACAACACCTTCTCTTCCGACAACAATAACTAGAGGGAGAAGTCATGGGTTCAAAATTCATAGTCTACTGAGAGTAAGTAACTTACCCATAAATAAAAATCCTTAATACCACAATACTAAACCCTGAAATTCAACATTCTCAATTCTCACTCATTTTACAAGCTTCAACTTCAAGCCCACTATCTAAAAAACCACTTAAACTTTTCATTACCCAAAAAGCCAAACATAAATAATAACCACTCCAACAACCTAACCACACAATCCCAAAAAACACACACACAATTACTAAAGTCAACCATTTTCACAACTTAACTAAGTTAACAAGTCGTGATCAGAGCAACACAGCTTCCATTCACATCAACCATCACTGACACCACTTTTATTATACATCAATCACAACAGGACACCTAAAAATCTACCAAAACAAATTGTGAACAACAAATTTATAGTTCTAGAAAATGTTGCAACTAATAATTTTAAAAAAAAAAAAACAAAAAAAACTTACATCAACTTGGCCTTTCTTGGCAACACTAGACCAATCCTTAGCAGCCACACCAGTCTTCCATTCGAAATCAACGGTGAAAGTGATGGGAGGCTGATGATCCGGCGCCCAGAAACACGCCATGTAATCTCCCGCCTCCACTGTCACAAACGCGAACTTCCCCGACGGCACTTTGTCCCCATGATGGTAACTATTCCCATTCGACGAAGTCACCTAATCCCAGTCAAAAATAACAACAACAACAATCAAATTTCAAATAATACCCGATTCCAGTTAGCTCAACTTGTAAAATTTTTTCTCGTCAAATTAGCGCCCCGCTTATACCCAAACCCAATTAGTGTCTTGGGATCGATGATAAATGAAGCGAACTCCATAGATTAAAATAAAAAATAAAAAATAAAAAAAATATAGAAAAAGAAAATAAAAATACCCGAACGGTGACTTTGTGAAAATCGGGTAAGGGTATGTCTTCGTTGGGGTTGACAACGCTGTACTTGCCAACGGTCATGGAATTGACCTTTAACTCTTCGGCGATGCACTTTGTGTGACTCGATTGCAGCTCGAACCGAATTGATTCCGTTGTACACGATAACAGCCCATATGTTATTACAAGGATCAATAGCTTCTTCTGGGTTTCGATTTGAATCATAGCGAATAATATCTGTGTTTTTGTTGTCTGTTTGTCTTTTTTTTTTTTTTTTTTTTTTTAAGGTTGCTTGGTATCTGATACTATGTTTATGTTAAGTTTGGACAATTTTTGTGTGAGAGAGAGTTGAAAGTGTCGAATCGAGAAGGAGAAGTTTGAAGGGGGTGTTTTGGGTTTGTGACACGTGGTGAGATGTGGTTGGAGGGGACACGTAAAGTCATTTAAAGTGGTTTGGGAGATGGGAGATTGGCTTGATTGGGTTTTTTATTTGTGATACTATCATCTATGGTTCATTGGTTCTATCTATTCAATGAACTATAGATAATTATTATTCTTTTTTTTTTAATTAAAAGAAGAAAAAAAAAAACTATAGATAGTTATTAAACCCGAGTCAACCCGACCGGTTGGATTAGTAGCCCTGTGATCTGGTATTTAGATTAGTTTGAGTCTGTAATTAGATTGTTTAAGCTTACAAATCAAACATAATCAAATTTGCTAGATTATGTGTAACCTAGGGTTTTTGGAAACGTTCAAGGTTTTTTCGTGAATCTCAAAATCAATTATATTTCTAAATTCAATTCAAAGAAATGTGCATTATATAATCTCCTTTATAAGAAGAACTGGGGTTTGAATTATCCTCCCTTAGGCCTCATTTTATCTAACAATTGAAGTATAGAAACTAAATACTTTATTAAGGAAAGAAATCAACTAATAGAATATATTTCATTATATATGAATGTTCTAAAATGTATCTCTTAATTTTGATAGATTTATTTGGGAAAAATTGTGTACATTCAGAATGATGTAAATTATTTTCATTTCAATTTTCTTGATTTTTTCATAATATTGCTCCCTAAATGAAATAACTCTTCTTTGTGTTGACATTTTTAATATATGTCCAATTTTTTTATTTCATTATTGCATCTTTTGATTATATATTTTTCCTAATAAGTCAAATTCAATATTCTTTTATGATTTATAATTTAGGTATTTATTTGAATATTGACTCAATTTATTAATATACTGTAACTTAAAAGATTCAATCATTATAATTTTTTGTTGGCACTTAATTGACAATTTGACATCTCAAACAACATTGACGAAATAACTTAAAATCCAAATTATATATAGTAATTATTAGGGGTACAAATCTACATTTTGAAACTTTAGGGGACAAATCAAAATTATTCAAAACTATTCAAAACTTTAAAGGTGTAAATTGTATTTTAGGCTTTATTTTTTAGCATTGAACTATTCTCTTAGGTGTGCATAATCTTCCAGTCTCATACACACCTGTATGGAGGAATCTTTAGGGTGGTTCCAAGGTGTTGATTAAGAGTTTTAAATTCAGAACCTCATGAATCTCATGAAACCTTGTGAACAACTAAACTAACCCCTTAGATGTTGTTAAGATGACAAGTTGTGATTGGAGTAACGTGACTTTCACATGGATTCTCCATTAACACCACTTTTATTATATATCAATCACAAACGATATCACAACATCGCTTGCGAAAATATGTTCCGCTTGAAACTTTAATTTCTAAAAGAGATTTAAAAAGTGGGGGAATATTGAGTGATTGGGCTCCTAGAGGCCCATATTAAGTGAATGGAGAAACACCTTCTCTAGGTTGTAGAGTTGAGACCGAAAGAGATTTCAATCAAGTGCCATTTGGGCTCGGTTTTGACTAAGGACAGCCCAATTTCAGGAGTAGTTTAGGTATCGGCGTGTTTTTAATGACTTTTCTTAAAGCCCAATACCGCAACGTTGCCATAGTTATGCTTTCCTCTTATACATTCGGACTATCAGACATAATGAACTCAAATTTGTATACATTTATTAAATTTGGCAATGTCTATTACACATGGCCTGTTACACACAACGACAGCATACAGACATTTTAGTTTTTGAATTGAAATTATAATTTAAAATCATAATTTCAGTTCAAAAATTAAATTGTGTGTATGATGTATACAACAAGGTTGGTGAATTAAAAATTACCATTAGAATTTATGTTAAAATATAATTTACTTTCTTTAACTTTAGTGACATCATTCGTTTTTATGTTTTCAAAACAATGTTAAAACAGTATTCATAAAATTGGGATAGAAAACAATGTGTGTTTGATACCATTTTACTAGTACAGGTTTTTTTAAGAACTGAACACAATTTTTGTTTGGAACCATGTCTCAGTTTTGAGGATAAAAAGTGAATTATTCTTACAAGTTGTTAAAATACATTATTAGCAATGCGATGTGTTATACTATGTTGTATATGCTAAAGTGAATGCGAAAGGAAAAGTATAGAATAGAAACACCGAGAACACGAGGGTTACGTGGTTCAGTCTTGTCGGCCTACATTCACGGAGGAATCTCTTAAGGACTACATCTTTATTGTATAAGAGTGTAGTACAATAACCTGTATTACAATAAACCCTAACATGTGTATATATAGACGACTAAACCCTAAACTACTGGTACAAGTAGGAGTGGGCTTGGGCCTATTACATTATGCTAATATGTCTAATATATCTCTAACACAAGTAAAAGTTATTAAAGATAAAAGCTCGAATTTGAGTGAAAACACAAGAGTTTGTTTAGACCCCCAATTAAAAGATTACAGCTAGATTGCTTTTTACTCTAACTTATCTAAGTGTGGAAACACGAGTAAATGAAGCACAATCAATCGATACTACTCTAGTACATAAACATGAATAACAAACAATAAAAGGAAAGCACAAGAGTAAAGGAAGAGAGAATGCAAACACAAGATAACACGCTGATGCGTTATCGAAGAGAAAACCGAAGAACTCAGCGAAAAACCTCTTCGCTACCCTCCAAGCGGTAAATTGATCCACTAGACAATAAGTTGGGATACACGAATAGTATGAGACCCTCCAAGCCTAATCTACCCAATGTACCTAAGCCCTCCAAGCTCTAACTCCAACAAGGCTTCTCGGAACCGTGTTTTGTATAACTTTCCGGATCCCGCAATAGGCGCCGATTGCATCCGCCAAGCCTCACCCGCTTTTTTTGGCAAATCCCCAAAGCTTCCCAAGCTCCAAAACACTCTCTATACTCTGAAAATGTGTGGATTGTGTTTGGGTACAAATCTCCTCTCAAGGTATGACAATGGGAAAGGGAAGGAGAAGAGGCTAGAATGATTTCTCACTAAGGATAAGTAGCTCTCTCTCTAAAAGATGGGTGCGTGTGTTGTAGAAAACCTATCTAAGGTTTTTTTCTTTGAATGGTCTCCTTTACATTTGTGGGTAATGAGGGTATATATAGTATGGGTGAAGGGTAAGAAAGTCACACTTAAAAATCCTCCAGGCAGAATGTTTCGCAACTACCTCACAGGAAGGCCTTACCTGCGAGACGCTCGCGAAACTGACAGCCTGGCACGATTATTCAGCTTCCAGCATGTGCTTCCCACGTGGCTCTTTCGCGGGTTAGCTTCTCGTGAAATCCACATGTTCTTCAATTCATGCTCGATTCTTTACCAACTTAATACTAAACTCAATGCAATAAAATCTCACAAAATACAAGGAACAAAATTAAACTAATTACAACACTTTTTGTCATGGAATAAAGCCAACATAAAACATAATTGTAAATCACAACTTTACAATCTCCCCCTTTGGCTATTCCGTGACAACACCCTATAACAGACTCTAGACTTAAACGTGAGTTTGGGAATAATGACAAAACTCACTCACACCTAAATCTAGAAACTGTGATGAACTTGGAACATATAAACCTGTAACCTGAAACACTTGCACATAACACATTAGACCCTCAAGGTAAATCAAGTGATAAAAGGACAAGAATAATGTAACAAGTAAAAAGCGATCAGGTAAACATGTTGTGAAACATGTGAGCAACTTGATCAAACACATGGTAGTCATATGGAAATGACTACAATGATCATATAGCAAAGCAAATGATCATCCAAACATACAACCAATAAAGTACAATAGCATAAGAATGTATGCATGACCAACATATAAACACGATGCGATGAGAGCAACAAAGCATAGATACTAAATGTAACTCAAAGCACCATAAAGCAATGAGAAAACGAGCAAAATATAAAACAAAACAAAACAAGGTTTACTCATAAAAAATGTCTCTCCCCCTTGGTATATGCATCTCCCCTATGGCTTTCTCCCCTACGAATGTGCACTAGGTAAAATTTCTCCCCCTAAGAGTGTGCACTAGGTAAAATTTCTCCCCCTAAGAGTGTGCACATGAGTCATATAGAAATGACGATACTCATCGGTATACTCTCCAGTGTACTCTCCCCATTTTTGTCACGAATAGACAAATTAATCAAGAGGAAGGAAGGAAAGAAATGAAAATATGAACAAGGGTAAAAGATTATGCATGAGGGGTGCAAGATGAATGGGAAAATGAAGCTCAAACAAAAGGCAAAAACATCTTTTAAAAAAAATTGCTACAAAGCATAAAGTACATGGCATGCTAAGGATGATAGAATAAAGTATAGACCAAGGCATGACATAGACACAAGACCATGTTATATGTGCTAAGAAGTCTAAAAAGACTTAACTAGCATGAGTGAATGCAAAATATGTCAAGTGTTAGAGTATGTGCAGCAAGGTGCATCTAATGTGCATCTAGTGTGCATATGAGATGCATAACCAATGCATGAGCAAGCACTCATGGGGCAAAGTGTGTAAAATACACAACCAATGATCAATACATGATAAGCATGCATAATCATGGTAATCCCCAAAATTTGGTACTCGTCGAAGTCCAAAACAAGGAGAAAATGCCATTTGGGCATTTTATCAAACACTTGGAGTGCACACACTACACATGTATGTTAAATAATGCATGAACATATGAAAATCTTGCCTAAATACATGTTATTTATGCCACAAGGGGCCAACAACCAAAGAAAATCATCATTTAAAACAAAACCCAATCAAAAAGATTGACAAAAAATAAGTTTTCCAACTCCCATTTAAGAAAATCCCAACTATGAACATAAAAACCTCAAAAACATAATCTAAGGATCAAAATCAATTAAAAGAGTTAAAGATTACTTAGAAATGTTAATGGAATGAAAAAACTTGAATTTAGTTGGGTTTTGATGTAGAAACATTAAAACATGGGTTTGGGAGAAGATGGGAGACGTTTAAAACAAATGTTCCACGAAATGCCCTTTAAAAATCTGATTTGGGAATTTTCACGGGAAGCTTACTCGCGAAATTACTTGCGAAATTCTCGTGAAAACACCTAGAAAACATGTTTTTCACTCAAAAACAACTTGAAAAATTTTGAAAAACATGGGTGATACAAATCACTTCCAAAAGCAAACAAAAAGAATAAAAATCTTTTTGGTTTGATCCACATATGGTTAAGCACACACACACATCACATTTGAACATGTACAATCACACAAATGAAATAAGCATTCATTGAACATTAGACTTGTGTGTTGTGTGTGTGTATCAAATATGGAGTAGTCCTTAGTCTAGAGTGAAGGTTCAATGATCAATTCAATCAAGTCATACACAATCGGTACTAAGTCAAGTGGTTTATCTCAATTATAAAAATGAATATATATGACCTCCCACAAGATAATGATTACAAAACTTAGAAGCTTTTCATTTGGCTTCTATACAAATCATAACACTTTATCATTTTTGAACAATACATCTCATTGTGAGATTGGTGCTTAAAATTTTTGATATTTCAATATTGAGAATAAGTCTTTGGCTTTTTGAGCACTATACATTTCAATAAAAAATCGTTTTCCCTTTTTCCTAGTCAAATACTAGTATGTGCGACGGTTTTTGCAGCTCATTATCTCTTTTCATTTTGAAATTTACATTTGTTGAGCTCTTTGAGCAAAAATATAAAAATAAAGTGGGAAGAGACATAGGCACAAGTCTATGCAAGTATCAAGACCATCAAGACTATTGACCAATCATTCATGACAAGCTTGAAGATCGATTTACAACAATCACACATAGTTTTCAAGATTTTTCCCACAAAGATATATATGCATACAAAACAAGCTAAGCTCGTAAATGCACTACGCCATTAGTATGAAGGTACTAGGCCAAACTCACATGAGATATGTGTTCAAATATATACAATCAAACTTTTTGAATTTTTTACATTTTTATGTGGTTTTGGATTTTTACACACACAAAACAAAGACATAAAAGTAATATCAAAAGTAAAAACAAAACAATGCATATAAAGAGATGCATGATGCACAAATGCATGACAATGAAGCATTTAATGCATGAAGGGTCCTACACAGATCGAAAGAATAAGATCAAGGACCAAGAGAGTAAAAACTCAACCATAGGAACCCTTCCTCATCCAAACAGAACGATTGTTTGGAATGAGTGTCTCATGAGAAGTGAGACAAGGATTGGAAAAATGAGAACCGGAGATGCACATAGATAATGAGGTAAGAACATCAAAAACTTTCTTAAAAAACTTTCCATTTTCCCCCAAATTCAGTTTAGCTTGCAAAGCACAACTTCCAAGAAGCTCAAGTTTCTCTTTTCTTTTAATTCTTTTAAGAGCTTGAAATTTAGAGCAATGAGGTCTAAGATGACCAAGGGCACCACAATGGTGACAAACAATGGGTTTAGGTCCACTAGGCTTTTTAGGGAAGGATCTAGCACCATGGTTTTGTTCTTTCTTCAACATGGGGCATTGAGGTCTTATGTGACCGATCACACCGCAATGGTGGCAATTAGGAACAAACTTAAATCCACTCAATTCCCTAGGATGAGGCCTAAACAAAGGCTTAGGCTTAAGAGCCTTTCTCTCCACATTTTGATTTCTTTTGTGTGGAGGAATGTACACCGATTTGTCATTTGAGGTAGAACACACAATAGGCACAAAATTGGATACCACAACATGATTGCAACATATATTTTCTTCCTTTTTAGCAACAAGTTCAGCAATCAAACACTTGGCATGCATCTTAAGAAATTCATTTTCACATTTAAGATCATCAACAAGTTTGTTAGATAAAACAAGTTTAGCATTCAAGTCCATATTTAAACATTCAAACTCTTTCAGCTTTTCAAGAGAATTTTCAGCAAATTTCTTATATTTCTCAACTAATTAATTAGATTTATTGAGCTTAGCAATCAAATCATCCTTTTCACAACAAAACTTGCTCAAATTCTTATGAAACTTCATAGCCTCTTTCTTTAAGAGTTTGATGTTAGGAATATCAACAACACCCATAGATTCATGTAACATGTCATCACAATTATGAGAATTAATACTCATAGAGGCATTTTCACAAACACATGGCATGTTACAATCAACAACATCCATAGAAGCATACAAAGTATTATCCATGGCAAAACACACAAGGGGTCAAGGATCACACTTAGGTAATAAAACCAAAGCAAGTGTACCCGCTCTGATACTAATTGAAAGCTCGAATTTGTGTGAAAACACAAGAGCTTGTTTAGATCCCCAATTAAAAGATTACGACTAGATTGCTTTTACTTTAACTTATCTAAGTGCATAAACACGAGTAAATGAAGCGCAATCAACCGATACTACTCTAGTGCATAAACATGAACAACAAACAATAAAAGTAAAGCACAAGAGTAAGGGAAGAGAAAATGCAAACACAAGATAACATGCCGATGTGTTATCGAAGAGGAAACCGAAGAACTCGGCAAAAAATCTCTCCGCCACCCTCCAAGCGGTAAATTGATCCACTAGACAATAAGTTGGGATACACGAATAGCAAGAGACCCTCCAAGCCTAATCTACCCAATTTACCTAAGCCCTCCAAGCTCCTACTCCAACAAGGTTTCTCGGAACCGTGTCTTGTCTAGCTTTTCGGATCCCGCAATACGCCCGATTACATCCGCCAAGCCTCATCGGCTTCTTTTGGCAAATCCCCAAAACTTCCCAAGCTCCAAAACACTCTCTACACTTTGAAAAGGTGTGGCTTGTGTTTAGGTACAAATCTCCTCTCAAGGTATGACAATGGGAGAGGGAAAGAGAAGAGGCTAGAATGATTTCTCACTAAGGATGAGTAGCTCTCTCTCTAAAAATGGGTGTGTGTGTGTTGTAAAAAACCTATCTAGGGTTTTTCTCTCTGAATGACCTCATTTACATTTGTGGGTAATGAGGGTATATATAGTATGAGCGAAGGGTAAGAAAGTCACACTTAAAAATCCTCCAGGCAGAATGTTTCGCGACTACCTCATGGGAAGGCCTTACCCACGAGACACTCGCGAAACTGACAACCTGGCACGACTATTCAACTTCCAGCATGTGCTTCTCATGTGACTCTTTCGCGAGTTAGCTTCTTGCGAGCTTCTCGCGAAATCCACTTGTTCTTCAATTCATGCTCGATTCTTCACCAACTTAATACTAAACCCAATACAATAAAATCCCACAAAATACAAGGAACAAAATTAAACCAATTACAACACTTTTTGTCATGGAATAAAGCCAACATAAAATATAGTTGTAAATCACAACTTTACAAAAGAAAAAGTGAAATCTCTCTATTTCTTGATTTCTTCACGACAAGTCAACAACATCCATCTCTTTTTCTCATCTCCATGTTGCTAACCCTACTTATCTACCAATTTAACAATCCACAGTTCACAAACAACAATCTAACGGAGGAAACATACCTACACAGTTTATAGATCTACTTCGAAGAGATGTATAAAACACACATCTAAAACAAAACCCATGTTGAAATTAACCAAAATATTCAATCAACCATCACTTATCCCAAAAAATCTAGTACCACAACTCTGATGTGGCAAATTGTGAGTGGTAGAGAAAAAAAAAATAGTGATTTTATATGAAAGTGACAGGCAACCGATCATAGTTTGCCATATAAAATAGTTATAGAAAAAGTTGTGGGGTAGTAATGATTGTGGTCCTAGAATTTACTCTCACTTACATGAAACCTCCAAAATCTCAAGACTTAACAGCAAAGAAGAATATCCACAAGCCCTCTGCCTTCCACCCATGACCTCATTGTTACTTGGGGGTAATCTTCTCAATCTGTGTACCCAATACCCTTGCACCAGCCATAGAACAAGTCAAGCTCATCAAACTGCTTGCAAACTCGGCAAAATATCTCGTAGATCTTCACACAACCGTGGACCTCTTGCTCCATGAAACGGTCAACTAAGATAACCATTATTTTCTGCTATGTCATAGAATATTGGGAAACTCTTTCACAATGGGGTAGAGAGCCACTATTACAACCCGGTTGCTCCGATCCAGAATATTATCATATATATAATCATTTAGAGCTTGTTAGCACAAAGTATGGGTAATGCTAGACAAAACATTTTTCACAAGCTGAAATAACACAAAAAGTATAAAATAAAATATATAAAAAAGAAGCGTATTTGTGGTTTGTGCACATGAAAGACGTTTATAGTTCAGCAAAAAAAAGACGTTTATTGTATACGGCTTAAGGAAATTTATAATCGAAGTGGTTTTAAATAAGAAGAGAGTATTAAAGACATTTTTATAATTATACATTACAGGTCCTATGTTTTAAAAACGCTGGTTTAGCTGGCACTCGCGTTTTCTAGTATCGGTCTTTACCTACGTTTTGAAAATAGATCTTTCACCTATAGTGACGATTTTTAAAACACCGCTAAAGGGTTTTTTTTTTTTTCTTTTTGAAATTAACTTTAGCAGGTCTTTCCCCTATCATGGCACTTTAAAATGCCGCTATATATATAGAAATATCTAGGGCTGTCCACGGGTCGGTTCAGACCGGGTTTGGGGTTGACTCGCAACCGACCCGATTGGATCAAGTGTATGAAAACTAGACCCGCGGCCGACTGAATATTCGGGTCGAAACCGATATCTCAGGTCATCGATTGATTGGGTCGGAGCTGTAGGGTGAATTCAGATTTGGAGATCAACACAGAAGAAATCAGACCCAAACCTAAAAAAGACAGTTCAAAAGTCACAACCACAATCCAAAACTAGAGAAATCAAATGAAATCAAATAAAACCAAAAATACCACAAACCCAAATCTCATCTAAGATTGAAACCAAATAGCACCAAAAACACCACATTCCTAGATCTGAGATTGAAATAAAGAGAGAAAGGGGAGACCCATATCTGAGATTAAAACCAAATAGCACCAAAAACACCGCAAAACCAAAATCTAAGACCGAAAGAAAGAGAGAGAAAGAGGAGACCCAGACCTAAGACTAAAAGAAAGAGAAAGAAAGAGGAGAAATAAGACTCAACTGGCATCGCCACCACTCCTTCCTCCCACCATCACCGCATCCATCACTGCATGTCTATATCCATCACAATATCAATACATCCACCCATCAGATTTTCACAAGATCAAAGCAAATTAGAGGAGGCTTTACTTCAAGGGAGTGGGTTTGAGCAAAACTTAACCCATAATGGTGGCAATAGGGCAAACTTGGCTACAACGGCAGTAAGGCAGAGGCTAGGGTTAGGGGTTTGAGAGAGAGATCAGAAAGACAGATTAGAGAAAGAGAGATGGTGTTCAGGTCTTAAGCGTAAAAATGGTAGAGAGAACAAAAATTTTTCCTTTTAAATTTTATGAGTGGGTCGGGTCGGTTTTTACGGGTTTAAAATTCCTTAACCCGCCACCTAAACCGAAGTTTCGGTTTTTAACAGCACATGACCCGAATCCAACCGACCATACTATTCGGATCCACCTGTTGGGCTTCGGGTTGGGCGGATCCAGTCGGTTTGGTCGGGTCAATTGACTCGCTGGACAACCCTAGAAATAACCACACATAAGGGAGAAGGAATGTAGATTTAACACAAAGCAAAATTATTAAATTCCAAATAAAAAAACACCATCTACCTTTAACAAAATGACGAGGATGACGCTAGAAAGAATTAAGAATACCAATTGAAACAGATTTTGCATGAGAGAATTACATGGCCTTGTCATTTCGGAAAGGACAAAACTAGAAAACAAGTGGGAGTGGCCAAACTGGAATCTATGGGGGAGAAATTTCGAACTTTGATGGAGAAAGGCTCCGTTCAAGTACAACATGTAGGCATCTATCTCACTTAAGCATTAGTGTCATGATCATCATCTAATTGAAGCCATTGATAAAAAAAATAATAATAATAAATAAATAAAAATGCAATGTTCTAGTTATTAGCCTCTAAACATCACTCAATGCAAACAAAAATATCAATCTTCATCACAAGTAAATTCAAAACAAAGAGACTAACTTGGAGTTCGAAACAAGCAAAGAGAATCAAAACACCTAAAGCACCTGATATGTCTAAATCTATGTGAGCACCTTAACCGTTAGTATTATAACAACACAAGTACAACCCACATAGTGCAAGCACTATATTTTGAAACTTTTATCAAAACCATGAATATCCAAATCATGTTTCCTTAAGTTTCCCTTTATAGATTCATTTGCTTGGTTCATGAATCAATTACAATACTGTTTTAATGAAAGATTTGAGCTGGTAATGAAGAAATACAGAGGCTTGAAGCTCTGGCATGGCTTTCTTGCTCTTGGGTTGAAAATTTGAATGAGAGAGGGAGATTTGCTTCCTTTTCATGTTTGACAAGCCAGCACAGCTCATGGGTCTTGTCCAAGTTAGCAGCTGGTGGGAGAGAAATTTAACCTCATTGTGCCATTTGTAGAGTTCAGATCTTGATTCAAAGGCTTAGACCCTCTTTGGCATCCGTTTCAGTTTTTATCTTTTATTTTTTTGTATAGTTTTTTAAAACCTCATTTTTTTCGTTTTTTTTTTTTTTTTTTTTTCAAATTTTTTTAAGGTTTAAGTATACTTTAGCATACTTTCAGTAAAAAGTTTTTAGCAAAAAACTAAATAAGCTACTCCCAAACGGGCATTTATGGTGTGTTTGGATACCGATTATTTTGTTGAAACTGAAAAATTATTGCTGAAAGTACTGTAGATAAAGATAAAAATTAGTTTAAATAGTACAATGGGGCTCATAAATAGTATCAAAAAGTATAATGAGGCCTATGAATAGTAACAAAAATAAGTTAAATAGTAAAATAATGTTCATTTATAATCCCAATCCAAACGCACGCTTAGTTGCACTTGCTGGCTGGTCGAGCTGCTACTTGGCTCAGTTTGATCTATAAGAGAACTAGGCCAACTATACTCAACTTCTCAATTGGGCTTCAGTTGTGGGTTGTTTCCTTTGACTTTAACACTTGGCTGAAGCTCTTAGAGTGAGCCAATGCAGCTTCTTGGGCCTTCACAATAAATAATTACCATGACTTTTAACTATGAGCTTTTTGAATAGAATGGAATGAAGTAGTTTGTTTGTTTTTTTTTTTTTTTTTGTGAGAAAAAAGACTGAAACTTTATAAATAAATAAAAAAGAACCAGCTATATTAGTCTGAAGTACAGAATAAAACTGTGGTGGAACATCCTCCATACACATAGCCCAATCTGAGATATTAATAGAATGCCTAGCCAGACTACGGGCAATATTATTACCTTCTCTCCTAATATGAGAGTATAGTAATTGAGTAAAAGATCTTGAAAACACCTTGACTTCTTGAATCAAAGGAGAAAAGGAAGTTAAAGACAATTCAATCACCCTTCAGAGCATTCATAATCACCGTCGAGTCAACTTCCAATATAGCTTGATCAATCCCAACTTCTAAACCAAACTCAAGAGCATGGCTAGCAGCAATGGCCTCAAGAGAGGCATGTAGAGATATTCGTGTGGTTTTTATTAATCTAGAGAAAACATGGTAGTGTTCCTAGAGAGGTTATGTTATAAGTTTGGAAGAGAAATGAGTTCTAGTTAATACCAAATTAGAAATTTGTGTGATTCCTTTAACCTATTAACTATTAAGTTAAAAGAAATTTTTTATTAGATTAAGACTTGGTTTCTGTGGTAGTTGTTGCTGCTGCTGCTGCTTAATTCTTGACTTATAATCCTAGTGTCATGACCAGTGCTAATTGCTAAAGAGTTTTTTTTTTTTTTAAAGAATCAAAATAAAGAGTTTTAATTTAGAAATTTAACCGGGTAGAAGAACCCAAAACATAAATGTGTACCAATAATGAAGTGATGTGTTGGCAACAACAGCACTCTACTAACTTTTAAGCGCACTATCTCTTTATTGGGTCCAGTTAATGTAGGGTATACATTAACAATTCATTTTAGAAAATATTTTATGAAAATTTGAAAAAATTGTCAAATCAGTTAGTTACTTTTTCATTTTTTCATAAATTTTTTTTCCTAAAATGGTTTACTAACATATGCTCTTAGGGTATACGTTAGTGAATCCCCTCTTTATTTTATATTTTATGTTTTCCGTTTTGAAGGAATCGCACTATTTCTTAAGTGTGTGTTGGTCTGCAGCTGCTTCATCTAGTATTTTCAACTCTCTCTTTCTCTCTCTCTCTCTCTCTTTCACCATGTGAGTGTATGTTTATGATAAAGTCTCTTTCACAGAATTACCGTGCATGTGGTTACAGTGTTTTGATAATTTTTTTGAGTTTCTAGTTTTTGATGATCTCTTGCTACGCGTGTTTACTGTTGTTTGTACTTTGTAGTGTTTTACTGTTTGGTAACGTTATTTGAACAACATTTTTCGTTATTTAAACAACACAATACGTATTTTCACAATACTTTTTAACCCATACATATTTACACAATACTTAAATATCGTTACTAGAACAACATTACGGAACGAGGCCCAGAAGATTTTTGAGTTTTGAGTTTTTGTCTTTTGCACTTTTAACTCTTTGACCGAATTTGACTTGTGACAGTGGGAGTGGTTGTTGGCTATGTGGGTTGGTCAGTTAGTAACGGTTAAAAGTATTAAACAATAAGAGAATTGTAAACTAATAAAAAATTAAATAATTGTAAACACTTAGTTAGTGGGACAGAAACTAACAAATTAAATTAAATAATTGTAAAAAAAATTAATCAAAATATTTTTTGAATTCAATAAAAAAATGGGTCTGATTAATATATGTCTTAATACATTAATCACTTATTTTTGAAAAGTTTTTATGGAGAATTGAAAAAGTTGTTAAAACAGTAAATCATTTTTTCATTTTTCCATAAAAAAATTTCCTAAAATAGAATATTAATGTATGCCTTAAGGATACACGTTAGTAAAACCCATAAAAAAAAAGAGTAATGCTACAGACACAAACTATTTTATAACATTTTTACTCTAATGTAATAAATTTTTACTAGTTCTAATATGACTCATCACTAACATCACATTTTTACTTATAATAACTATTTAGAAAATGCTAAAGTCACATCAGCAGTTTGTAAAAATATTGTAAAATAGTTTATGTTTATAGCATTACTCATAAAAAAAATATAGTGAAGAGTAAAAGACTTAAACTAATAGATTATAGTATTTTAAGTAATAATAATTAAGTTCACTTGACAATAATAATTAATATATTTATTGTATTAAAAATATATATATATATTAAATAAACTTATAGTTTATCTTTTATTCACCCTGCACCAAAATCCTGGAGCGGCTACGATCTTTAATAGTAATTTTCCAGTTTATGGTAATGAAATTTCCATTTTCCATTAAAAAAAATGCCTGCATCCATGTCTTGAATTAAGCTACAGAGAGTACTTTTCTTCCGTTCACATATCTTTAACACCATGCCGGCTGTCCCCACTCCAAGTCATCCCTACTTGTAAATGAATGAAAAGTTATAGTTTATCTTTTGTTGACCCACAAAAATCTTGGAGCCGCCAAGGTCTTTATGTAGTATTTTTTTTTCCGGTTTATGGCAAGAAATTAAAAAAGATGCCTGCATCTATGTCTTGAATTAAGGTCTAGGCAATACTTTTCTTTCTTTCACATATCTTTAACTGGAAAAACTTAGGTGCTCCGGAGCAATGCTCCCTCCTCTCACATGAAGGGTGGGCCTCACTCATTAAAAAAGATGTCTGCATTTATGTCTTGAATTAAGGTCTAAAAGTACTTTTCTTTCTTTCACATATCTTTAACTGAAAAAACTTAGGTGCTCCGGGAGCAATGCTCCCTCCTCTCACATGAGGGGTGGGCCCCACGTGTGGGTCCCACCATGGGGCCCACCTCTCATGTGAGAGGAGGGAGCATTGCTCCTAGAGCATGTAAGAATTACCCATCTTTAACACCATGTGAGTTGTCTTCCTTTCATAGTACTTTTCATTCATTTACAAGTAGGGATGGCATGGAGTGCCCCTCCCGGCCTTTTTAGACAAGTTTATTTTAGCATGGCTATAGCCATATAGGCTTTGATCATCTATATGTAAGACGGTAAGAATCAAAGAGAAAATTTAGTACCACAACTTATCTCACAACATTTTTACCATAATGTAGCAGAATATAAGTGGTGGAGAAAAAATGGTAGATTGTTGTTTTGTGTATTACAAGTTCAGGTGATGTTGTTTTTAAATTAGTGTTTGGTTTGCTTGTTGGGTTTTAGTTTGTTTTGTAAGGTGCTGCTCTCTCAGTTAGCCGTGTGAATTTTGTTGTGTTTGTTATCTTTTATTTCAATAAAGCCCTCGTTTATGCACAAAAAAAAAATGGCAAGTTCATGTATAAGTGATAAACAACCACTCACAATCTGTCATGTTAGAATTGTGACAAAAAATTGTGAAAAAGTGTGCGGTCCTACAACGGTTGTGAAGTTTAGAGTTGTTTATATATTAACTATGCAATTTTTTTGGAGTTTACTTTTGATTTAATTAGGAGTCTTGATTTAGAAAAGATTTGGGTTTTATTTGTTGCGTTACTACAAATTTGTTAAAAAAAAATTGGGTTTATATTTTAGAGGAGCTATGAGCTGAAGAAATGGACCAAATTCAAATCTTGTTTTTGGGGTTTTTTTTTTTTTTTTTTTTTTTTTCAGAAGAACAAACTTAAGATTTGAGGACTGAAACATGTCTATATTGCTAAAATTCTGGGGGGGCCAGTAAGTTATTCTTAACTTTTATGGTTTTTTTTGTTAATTACTACTGCTCTTAAGGGAGATTTTGAAAAGCTATCAATTTACACTTTTTACAAATGTGCACAATATTGTACACATTTGTTTAATATATAATATAAATCTTATATTGTCAGTAAAATATATATATATATATATGTAAATGTACTTGATTCCAAAACATTCTCTGTTTCACACATGGAAGAATGGATTCAAGTATGCAATATTGTACGCATTTGTTTAATTTACAATATAAATCTTATGATAGGTACTGTAGTTTGGCAGTGTGGATATTTGCTGATATTTGTAAAGGAATGCATGGGTGGATATTTGTAGATATTTGTAAAAAGGCATTGTGACAATTGTAGGCTTGATATTTGTAGATATTTGTAAGTGGGCAGGTGGTGCGTATATTGCTGCAAGGGTGTGCGTGTGTAGGTGTGTCAGCTGTGTGTGTAAGGGTGTGCAGGGGAGTGTGCGTGTGTGTAGGCACAGGTGGTGCGTATATTGCTGCAGAGGGGTGCGTGTGTGCCTGCATGGGGGTGCGTCTGAGGGTGCCGTGACTGGACTGTACTGCAGAATGGATTGTACTGCTATTGTGGGTTGTTAGTTGGTTAGGCCAGGGTGTTAAGGAGGTAGTTAGTTGGTTACGTGGGTAGTGCTTATAAGGATTTTTTTTTTTTTTTTTTTTTTAATTTCAATAGATCAGGTGACGAATTATTTCGTCACCAATTTCTGCTTATAGTCAGATATGGCGACAAAAATTATCGTCACCAATTTTATTTTTTTATTAATATTTTTTACATTTTTTGCCATTACATTAACCTGTTCATTTCTAACCAAATCCATAAAAACGAACATCCATTCATTTCTAACCAAATCCATTAAAAAAAAATCCATACAATCTAAAAATGCAATAAAGATGTTCACAAAGTAATTACAACCATTTATATACAAATGATGTCTTAGCTTCCAAACTTTATAGAAAATTATTTGAGTTCAATTAGTCCCACAAAAGCTATCTTTTTGCCACCAATCCCATATCTGCACAAGTATAAAGGAAAATACATCAATAACAAACTAGACTGCAAACCTATATCCTTGATAAGATGTACTACAACAAAAATAGATTATTATTAGTAAGACAATGCAGAAAATGTCCACAAAATACCCAATAACAACTAGAAAAAATAATCATAATGCAACATCATATGAAGCCAAACTATCAAAGAAGGAAGACCCACAACATTCTCATCAAATAAAAACCAAACCCACATTACAAACCATGGAGAAATCATAAAGAATGCAGAAAAATCCCAATTTAAAACAAAACAAATAAAGTGAAATCCAAAACAAAAACCTAGCCACCATCATAAACACAAACCCAACCACCAAAACGAATAAAAAATCTAGCCAACACAATTAAAAAAAAAACTAGCCACCACCATTAAACAAAAACCACAGCCACCACCATAAACAAAAAACCCACCACCACCATTAAACAAAAAACACAACCACCACTATTAACACAAAAACCCAGCCACTACCATAAACAAAAAACCCAGCCATCACAATAAACAAAAAACTCAGCCACCACCATAAACAAAAAACCCACCACCACTATTAAACAAAAAAAACACAGACACCACCATTAACACAAAAACCCAGCCACTACCATAAACAAAAAACCCAACCACTACCATTAAACAAAAAGCACAACCACCACCATTAACACAAAAACCCAGCCACTACCATAAACAAAAAACTCACCACCACCATTAAACAAAAAACACAGCCACCACCATTAACACAAAAACTCAGCCACTGCCATAAACAAAAAACCCAACCATCACAATAAACAAAAAGCACAGCCACCACCATTAACACAAAAACCTAGCCACTATCATAAACAAAAAACCGACCACCACCATTAAACAAAAAACACAGTCACCACCATTAACACAAAAACATAGTCACTACCATAAACAAAAAACTCAGCCATTACAATAAACAAATAACCCACCACCAACATTAAACAAAAAACCCAACCACCACTATAAACACAAAAACCCAACCACACAATAAACAAAAAATTCAGCCACCATCATTAACACAAAACCCACCACCACCATTAAAAAAAAATCCAACCACCACCACCATTAAACAATATAGCAACATATACCATATACAAGCCCCAATACTAATGCTTTTAGGCAAGAAAATAAAACACTAACCAAGGTGTGTTCTAGTTAGTAGATGAGCTCCCCCCACTGCCATAAATGTCACTGTCACCCTTGCTCCTCAAATATTGTATGATGCAATCCATCTTCTCCTCCAGCCTCAAGTTTGCATCTTGGAGCTCTTCTACTCGACCCTCTAGCCTGTAGTTTGCATCCTGGAGCTCTTCTACTTGACCCTCGAGTTGTTGAGTATACTGAGTTGAGGAAGATGAGGCAGGAGTCCTAAGGGATGAGGAAGGCCTCATGCCAAGTCCCTTTACATAGCCAGATCTCGGCTTAAGAACCATCATAGATATCTCCTCTTCGGTCAAAGGCTGTGCTTCAGGAGTGCTACAATGCTCATCTTGTACTCTTAACATCTCTTGCTGTCATTTCAAATAATAGAAACCATCAAAAATACATATGTTCTATTTTGCAAACATATATAGAATAAAAATACATATATATTCTAGTTTTGCAAACTCAAGGCATGTACTGATATACATACATATGTATGTTCGCAATCAGGGTGTACCCACTGTTTTGTCTTTGAATTGAAGCGGGTATCATAGTAGAGTTGTGCCAGCTTAGGAATATGACCTCCATTTTTCCGTCTCTGATTAGTTTGCTTTCCAATGTTAGAAGACAAGTTAATTAATTACAACAAGTAATATACTAAGCTTTTGAAAAATTGAAATAATACACCGCCTCATCCACCCTAATTGCAAGCGACTTGTTTCCACATCTATGAATGTTTTTGTCAACCGATCCCTCTTATTTCTGTTTTTAGCATTTCTTTCTGAGACTTTCTATAAAGAATAAAGACCAAGAAAATATTAGAGTTTTTAGTTAAGTTATATATATAGATTACAATATAAATCTACTCCACCTTCCAAATAAGTATTAATCCAACAAATTTGATAGAACGAATAATCTAGTAGACATGACAACATAATAAAATCTACATAAAACATTAATCTAATGCATATATAGGTAAGTATTATCTAGGTGAAAGGTGAGAACATACTTCACTTGTAATTAAAATCTTCAAAGTATTAATTACCAGCCAATCTTTGTCACTCCACTTTCCATCAATTAGTTCAATCCATTTTTCTCGTGTGACAGTTTTTGGTGGGTGGTTTCTTGCATACGTGTTTCCTTCATCCTTTACAAGTTTTTTATATTTTGCAAACAACCTATTGTAGTGGCTGCTCAATAATCTACCACACTTTGTATTTAGAGATTTGTTCACAAGTACAGATTCTCCTTGTATATCAAATTGATCCTGCAAAGTGAGGTATGTATAAAGAAAATATTATTTCTTGAATTCAATATGCTTAGTGACAACATCAACAATACACTATAAAATACAGCATAAAGTATAAAGCAATGTAATGAAAATAACAAAATCAAGCTTATGGACAACTATAAACATTTAAAGTACCGCCACATTTTGAATGATCGCCTCTTTTTCACCGCTATCAACATTCTTCCAACTATAAGCATTCATAGTGGACAAGTTCGTACGCACTTGTACACCAATTTAGCTAGCAAACTTCCCTGCATGTTCACCAACAGGAGCACAAAACTCTGGGGCAATGCAGACCGGTAGCTTCCCATGTTTCTCAACAAGTTCTCGTACCCCTAATCCACGCGTCATGCCACGGGCACATCTACTAGTCGATGCTATCAAGACATAATATAAATTAAATTAACAAGTAAACCAAATATAGTGTGATTACGAAATCAAGTAATGGAACTTAAATATCTCACTATCCGTGGTAGACGGTATGCCCACAAGTTGTGCCTTTACATTAGTAGAAATTTGGACAAGAGAATCTCCACCAAGATGCGTACTCGATGACGGGCCGGTATGCTGGACTGCTGGGGCAGATTCTTCACGCCTATAACGAGCCATCTGTATCATGCAAAAGTATATAAAGATATCTAAATTCATTATAAGTTAAGATATAAACAAGTTATTTCATCATTTAAAATATCTTCAATCGATGATTTTCATTGATCATTCCAAGCACAATATTACAAAGTATCTCAGACACCAAATCATGTATATAGTACCTCAGAATCTCCACCAGGAAGTAGGCTCGATAATGGACCCTTATGCTGGACTGTTGGGGTAAATTCCTCACGGCGTGAACGAGTGCTACGTCTTGGTGCCATCTGTATCATACCAAAATATGTATAGATTTTTAAATTCATTAAAAAAAAAAAAAGTTATTTCATAACAATATTACAAAGTACGAAGTATCACATGCACCAAATCATATATATAGTACCTCATTATTTAAAGAACTAGATAACTCATCATCACCAATAGCTGGTACATAATCGTCGTCATCTACCTGAACACTTACTCTCTTTCTTCCTACAATTGCACATTTAGGCAGAAAAGTTGACAGACGCTTCAATCCCAAAGCATTTATTTTCTCTTGGTTTTGCTTGATTCTTTGTGCTCTTTCCATCTCATATTTTGTTATTTTATGAGTGTCTTTGCCCTTTTTGGCCATTTCTGCAACTATAGATTTACATAGAAAATAAAATATAATGTCTATTCATTACAAATTCTTCCTAAGTACGAAACATAAATTGGAACATCAAATAGAAATATACATGAACAAATAGTAGGGAATCAAAAATTATTAAACACACGTTTCCCTATACAAAGGAAAAAAAAAAAAAATCTACATATCATAATCCATATCAGGATCCATATCAGAATCAGGAATGTTATGCACTTCATCTTCATTGTTATCCTCTTGCTCTCTCAAACCTTCTGGAATATTCTCAACTTCAATACCACCCTTACAATATTGAACATTATCTTCAACATCGATAGGGACAACATCGCTAATGGCTTCTTGTTGGAATGCTTCATTAGCTTCTGTTTGATCATTGGATTCTCCATCACCCATCTCTAGCACATCAAACACTCCCCTATATTGTACGCATTGCACAACATGCCAAGGTTCACCCCATTTGGTATCACGAAGATAGAAAACTTGTTTCGCCTGACTAGGTAATATGAAAGGGTCATTTTGATACCATCGACTTTGCACATTGATACTTGTGCAATGTGTCTCAGTTCGTATCGTTCTCCTTCGACCGGTCTTATTACCAGTATTGTACCATTCACACTGAAACAAAACAACTTTATATTGATACATATACTCCAATTCCCAAATTTTGCACACATGACCATGGAAGTCTTGTATTTGTCCATCATGGTCCCCTTCTGTAGATACACCGCTATTCTGAGTTACACGACGATTGTCCAAGTCTTTTGTATGGAACCTTACACCAAAAGGCTCTTACTATAGTTTAATTAAGGGCCGTAGCTCATCTGACAGACTTCGGAAAAAAGAATTTTTTATTATTTCTGGAAATTGGGCTGGGGACCCAGTTGATGTGGGTAATGCCCCCTTCCCACCCTTTACCAGTCCTCTAGGTCGTCTTCGTCCTGAGGGTATGTTTCCTTTCCATTTTTATTTTGTTTCTCTACATATTTTACCACTTTCAGTCGTCTAACCCTTTTTCTTTGTTGACGCAGCTGTTGTTCGTCCACGCTTGGACAAACTTTACTTGGATCGAATTGACCAAGTGCGTGCCTTCCCTGGGAGGACTTTTCATGATCTAGTGACTCTCAGTCGTCTAGCTACGTGGGGACTCGGCCCAGTACCTACTGCTAAGAATCTTGGTCACGAGGAGACCACTCGTCGAAGTAAGCATCGTCCGTCTTTTTCTTTCTCTTTTCTTTCCTCTTTTTATTTTTTATTTATTTATTTATTATTACTTTTTTTTAATCTAAGTCTATATCTAGTACTGTGGATCTGGACGACCTTCCAAGTCGTCGAGGTCCTAAGAAGCAAAAACCTGCCAAGGCTTCTCTTCCCAAGGTTCCCAAGTTTACACCTCCGACGGTAGAGCTGGACGAACCTCCAATTGATGTGGAGCCCGTCTAAACAGCTCATCCCGTCCAGAATGATCCTACTCCCCCTATAAACAAGATTCCTCGAAAGCCTCATCCGTCAGAGCCATCTGAGCGTCCTTCTAACCTGGTGTTGGACGAGAGCCACGCATGGAGGACGTTCAAAGGAATAATCACTGATAATGAAGTCAATGAATGCTACAATATGTCAGTGAGGGAGTTTGAACGTTCTGGTATCCATGACCTTTTTAAGGTAAGTTTCATTCGTCCTTGTGTGTTTTCAGTAAGTTTTCAAAATAAAATATCTAACTTTCTTTCGTCCATACACAGGCTATGTCAAAATTTTACACAGTAACTTGTCAGGCTAAGGAGCTTGCTTCAGAGGCCAAGACTACTAAGGATAAGGCTAAGGAGCTGAACAATGAAATTTTGCTAAAAAAGGGGGAGGTGCTTAGGTTGACTGAAGACTTCAATCGTCTGCAAGGAAGTGAGATGAAGCTGAAAAACGAGGTGGAGGAGCTTAAGGCCGATAATATCGAAAAAGATACTCGCATCGTTCATCTCGAGGGACAAGTTTCTGGGTTTGCCTCATCCTTGGAGAAAGCACGCTAGGAAGCCATAGCAGCCTTCAAGAAGTCTGACGAGTACAAGAATCGTCTAGACAGTCACTATGCAGCTAGCTATGAGGACTTTCGCGCTGATGCCAAGGAAACATTTCCTGACTTGGACTTTGATTCTTTCAAGCTTCCCCTTGCTACTGAAAGCTCTTTGCTGCAGACGAGTTCTGAGGACGTCAACATAATGGACGATGCTAATAACAAAGTGACCCAGGATGATCCTAAGTCTGGGGGCAATGCCCCCAGTGGTTTATCCAAGTAATTTTATATTTTCCTTAGAAAATTCATTTTATCTTTATTAGAGGTGCCCGTTGTTTTGGGCTTTATTGGAGTAAAATTATCTCGTCTAAGTTTATGGACGAGCCTTATATACAATCAGTTATATTGTAACTTAAGGGTTTTTGGACGTTGGTCGTCCACCCTTCTTTTAAATTCTATGAATGTTTTCCATTTTCACCTCTTATAATGTTTGAATATGTTTGAATCTTTATGTACGAACTTTATTTACATCGTCCATATTGTTTTCATGGCTATGTGGTTCGTCCATTTGTCAAATCATTTTACCTCGTCTTGAGTATATGGGTGAATTTCTTCTTACATCACCAAATTTAGACAACAAATTTGGGACAATCATTTACTCGTCCTTAACTAAATCATTCCCAGCAAAGGCTCGTCCTTGCACTGGATTGTTAGGCTTGTTAGATTCGTCTATGGGCTTGAGTTTTTACACCACCTTTTGTTCGTCCATGGTTTAGACGATTCTTTAGGTTCCATCTCGTTTTAAGCTTTAGACGGACATACCTTCGGTTTATTCTTATTGCTTTATCCTTTAAGGAAAGCTTATGGACGATACATCCTTGCATCCAAGGATTTTATTCGCCCTTGATCGTTACACAATTTTTATTCGTCCATGGTTTAGACGATCATTCCTTAGGTTTCATCTCGTCTAAAGTTTTAGACAGACATACCTTCAGTTTATTTTTATTGCTTTATCCTTTTTTTTTAAGGAAAGCTTATGGACGGTACATCTTTGCGTCCAAGGATTTTATTCGTCCTTGATTGTTTGCCTTTCGTGGATCACTCTGAATGAAATTACAAAAAACATAGGATTCCCATACAATTATGTATAGATTTAAAAATACATCATATATATATTTGGAAATCCAAACTATGCAAACATTCGTCCACAAGCATGGCACATGCTTGAGAGCTAGTGCCTTTAGGGAATTAAAAATACTTATACAACACAAATTCGTCCATGAGCAGCACTAAATACCTATACATATAAAACACATAGTAGTAGTAATAAGCAAATACGAGAAAATAACACTAGGCAACACATTACTTCAAACGTCTAAAGAGCTCGTCCGTGACAATGCTCATCCATGATCACCCTATTGATAATATCTTCTTAGGTGCTCAACATTCCAAGGGTGCTCTAGCTTCCGTTCATCCAGGGCTTCCAAGTAGTAGGATCTTTGCCTCTTGCAGTTGATGACCCTGTAAGGTCCTTCCCAATTTGGTCCTAACTTCCCGTGGGTCGAGTTTTTGGTGGCCAAAGAAACCCTTTTAAGGACGAGATCCCCAATGTTGAAGCGCCTGGGTTTCACCATGGCATCATGTTGTTTTGCCATAAGATTTTTGTACCTTGTTATTCTCTGCTCCGCGTCCATCCTCACCTCGTCTATAAGATCGAGGTTTAGACGAAGCTGTTCTTCATTTTCTTCATCTTAATACTTCATCACCCTGTGGTTGGCCATGTGCACTTCTGCAAGTATAACTGCTTCACTTCCATAGGCTAGTTTAAAAGGAGTTTCCCCAGTGGGGGTTCTCACTGTTGTTCTATAAGCCCACAAAACACTAGATAATTCGTCTGGCCATACTCCTTTTGCCCCTTCAAGCCGAGTCTTGATGATTTTCAACAAGGATCGGTTTGCTACTTTTGCTTGTCCGTTGGCTTGTGGGTGGGAGGGTGAGGAGTAATGATTCTTGATTCCCAATTGCTCACAAAAATCCCTGAAAGGTGTGTTGTCGAACTGTCGTCCATTGTCAGACACTAGTACCCTAGGCACCCCAAACCTGCATACAATGTTCTTCTAGACGAAGTTCTTGACATTCTGTTGCGTAATTTTTGCTAAGGGTTCAGCTTCCACCCACTTAGTGAAATAATCTATTCCCACCACCAAAAACTTCATTTGCCTAATTCCGGTAGGAAAAGGGCCTAAAATATCCAATCCCCATTGTGCGAAAGGCCAAGGGGCCATTATTGGGGTAAGATACTTTGATGGCTGTCTAGGAATATTACCGAAACGTTGACATTGATCACATACCTTAACATATGCCTTAGCATCAGCTTGGATGGTTGGCCAGTAATATCCTGCATGGACGATCTTGTGGACGAGTGATCTGGTTCCTGAGTGGTTACCACATGCTCCTTCATGAACCTCCCTCAATATGTAGTTCGCCTCGTCCGGAGCCAAACACCTTAGGAAAGGCTGGGAAAAGCCTCTTTTGTATAACACTTCGTCCATAAGGGTGTACCTGGCTGATTTAACCCTGAGCTTTCTGGTTTCGTCCTTCCCCTCTAGGAGCCTTCCATCCTTCAGGTATGATACTATCGGAGTCATCCAATTTTCCTCACCTTCTATCTGCCACATTTTTGGAAAGTCTATGCTTGGTATGTATTGTATTTCATCAAACTCGTCCATTGCTTCATTCGTGGAGGCTTCCTTTGCCAGAGTATTAGCTTCCACGTTCTTTTCCCTTGGGATTTGAACGAAATCAGCTTTTTTGAATTTCTTCACAATGCGTACCACCTTCTTTAAATATCTCTGCATTCTGTCTTCCTTGGCTTCACATGTTCCATTTACTTGACCTATGACCAACTGAGAGTCTCCCAAGACGAGTATTGAGTCTGCTTCTACAGATTTAGCCAACTCCAACCCTTTAAGAAGGGCTTCATTCTCCACTTCATTATTAGTTGTTTGATACTGCAAGCGAACCTTGTGCTTTAATTTGTCTCCTTCTGGTGACTGCAAAACAACTCCTATTCCTCCACCATGCAGTGTAGACGATCCATCTATATGGACAACCCATTTTTTATTGTCTTCTCTTCCGTCTAAGTCCTCATAACTTGGAGTGAACTTTGCTATGAAATCTGCCAAGGCTTGAGCCTTTATTGCATTTCTCGGTTGGTACCGAATGTCAAACTCACTAAGCTCGACTGCCCATTGAATCAGCCGTCCTGCAGCTTCCAGCTTGTTCATTGCCTTCTTGAGCGGATGGTCCGTCATGACATTGATGACATGTGCTTGGAAGTAATGTCTTAACTTCCTAGAAGCTAAAGCTAGCTTCTCTATCAGTGGGTACCTTCCCTCTGCTCCTCTGAGTGCTCGGCTAGTGTAATACACAGGCTTTTGCACCTTTTCTTCCTCCTTGATCAACGTTGAACTCACGGCAATTTTTTATTGGTGACGAAAAAATTTCGTCACCTATCTTTTTTTTTTAGTGACGAAACATTTTCGTCACCAATACATAAGGTGATGGAGCTTAGGTGACGAATATTTTTTCGTCACCATTTCGTCACCATATGTATTCGTGATGAAATAAGGACATATTGTGACGAAATGTTTTTGTCACCATAGCCTACTTTTGTTGTAGTGTTTCACAACTTTTCGTTTCAGTCCTTTAAGTTTGTATTTTGTCATTTTAGTCCTCTAAGTTTCGATCCTCCTCAATTCAGCCCTCCATTAACATTCCATCCATTCTTGCCGTTAGTTTTGACCCTAATTTAATATTTATTTTATTATTTATTTCTTAATTTAAAAAAATTTAAGTAAAAAATCCAGGAATAAAAAATTGCAAACCATGAAAAAACCAGGAGACTAAAATTAACATAGCAAACTAAGAGGAAGAAAGAGAGACTGAAAAGGAGAAAGAGAGATCGGGAGATCGAGAGGGAGAGGAAGATGAGGTATTTCGGCGGCTCAACTCCGGCCAATACTCGGTGACTCCAGGCCGGTATGACAGTGTAGGTAGTGGGTCACTGTAATCAAGGCTTACTTAGGTTGTTGGCGGCGGTATGATGTTGGCAGTGGTGAGGTTGGGTCAAGTTTGAGATGCTTTTGTCTTTCTTGTAAACTTCTGTTTGGTTTGGTTGTATTTGGTATGGTTGGATTTGTGGTTTTGGTTTGGGTGTGATATGAGTTAGTTTGCTGGGTAGTTTGTTATGATTTTGGTGTAGTTTTTGGTTGATTATATAATGTCCTATTTTACAATAAATGAATTGAAGAAGAAGAAGAAGCGGCGGCATCGACATATTGGTGTACAAAAGGAAACGAGTTGCCCCATCATACCGGTCTGGAGTTGCCGACTATTGGCCGGAGCCGTCCCTCGATCTGTCTCTCATATCCCTCTCGGTCTCTCGCTCTTCCTCTCGATCTCTTGATCTCTCTTTCTCCCTCTTAGTCAGTTATTGATGGGTTAGGCTAGGTTTCTATTCATGTTCTTCTGGTTTGCTGTTTTTTTTGGAAGCCGTTCTGGTTTGCTATTTTATTTTATGGATTTTTTAACATTTTTTAAATTAAGATATAAATATTAAATTAGGGTCAAAACTAATGGTAAGAATGGATGAAATGTTAATGGAGGATTGAATTGAGGAGGATTGAAACTTAGAGGACTGAAATGACAAAATGTAAACTTAGAAGACTGAAATGAAAAGTTGTGAAACTTAGAGGGTGAGTTTTGCATCTTAGCCTTTTTTTTTATTATAAAGAAATACTATTTGTTGGTAAACTACCATTTTAAATTTATCTCAAATTTAGGATTTTTAAAATTAGTAATTCTATATGTCTAACCCAATTATTTAAACTTATTAAATATGTGAATTTGAGGGTACTTTGAGTATCAAAAAGTAAGAATCTAAACACGAAATGCTCTTTAGATAATAGTATAAATAAGTATATAATATATTTGTGTATATATATATATATATCTCTTTTGAGAATACATGTATTTGTATATTTGATAAAGATCTAGAATATTACCTCCTTTAATAATTTAAGCCCATGTACCAACTATATTAAAGCTCTTTATGTGAGTACCATGTCCAACTAGTTCCACAATACAATAAATACACTTTGGGACGTGAATTGAAAAAAAAAAAAAAAAAAAAAAAAAAAAAAAAAAAAAAAAAAAAAAAAGACACACAGGAGCAAGAGAGTTGAAGTGGCTGAAAGCTAGCCACTCAAAAGTAAAGTTGAAAGTTAAAAGAAAATGCATGATTTTTCGGCCAAACAACTATATAAAAAAAAAAAATTTTAAAAAAAAGAGAAAAGAGAGAAGTTTTAAAAACCAAAAATGAGAGAAAGTTAAGAAAAATGAAAAGACACAACGTGGTAGAAGCCATAGGAGCACAAGGGAGATTAAGGGAGTGTTTGGTACATGTGTTTGAAAACATATGTTTTGTTGTTTGAAAACATGTGTAGAAATACGTGTGGATGAAAAAGTGTATGAAAATGCGTATAATGTTGTTTAAAAATTGAAAATGTGTATTTGAGTAGGTGTACCAAACATCCCCTAAAGATGGCTATGCAAGGTTACATACTTACATCATGGTTTTAAAAACCGGACTGGACCGGCCTGTCCGACCGGTTCAAACGGGAACCGGCCTTCAATCCGGTTTGGTTATGAATAAAAACCGAAAATAGCTTAAAAACTGGAGAATAGTGAAAACCAGCCTGTTCAACCGGGAACCGGCACGGTCGAACCGGTTACTGACCAGTTGGGATGTTTTGTCCTTTCCCAGCCTAAAACTACGTCGTTTTGGCTAAAACATAAAAACTAACGCTAAAGCCTAAACTGACTAAACACTCTGACTCTCACACTCTCATCATCTCACGCCTCAAGCCCTCAAGCCCTCAACCTTATCTCACGCACATGCAGTCACGCCTCACTCTCTGTCCTCTTTGCCTTACTCAAGCTCACTCTTATCAATGATCAACCACTCCACTGACCGCTCTCATCTCTAAATCTGAAGACCCCAATAACCTTCTCTTCTTCCTCGTCAAAGCCACAGACAAAATTGACCAAAATCTCTAAATCCGAAGGTTTTTTTTTCTTTTCTTTTTTCCTTCTCGATCTCGCCCTCTCCCTCTGAGCTCTCATCTCTGCTCTCTGCTTCTCGACCTCATCAGGTACTATTCTTTTCCTTTGATTTTGATTTTGATTTTTCTTTTTTTTTTCTTTTTTTTTTCTTTTTTATTCATTTCTCTCGGCTTCAGCTCAAATTCTTCGTTCATCTCAGGTTCTATCATTAATTCTCCTTTCAATTATTAGTTTACAGGGTATGTTGTGGATTTGATTTACAGAGCATTATTGTTTGTGAAATATAGTTTATAGAGTATTTACAGATTATGTTGTGGATTTTGTGTACGTGGATTTGGATGTAATGAACATATTTGCTATTTATCGTTTGGATGTAAATGTAATGACTAATAACTTATTTATTTGGTTTTGTTGAAAGTTTATTATGTTAAGGAGGATTGTTTTGGAATGTTATTATGTTAAATTATTTTAAAAAGATGTTATATACTTGTATACTTGTATTTTTTTTTTAAAGGAAACCTATTTATTACTATTGGTTTGTTAGTTTTAGTATATTAAAAAATTATTAATTGATGCTGTACAGAATCAGTAGGCTGAATGCTTCGGTTTCGGTGGGCTACTGGTGGTTGCGAATGCCTACAAAGATGAACACACTATCAAAAGGGGACTGATGTGGACCGGCCAAACACCCTCCGATGGCTAAGTTAGTTTCTCACTAGAACAGAGTTCCAACTTTTATTAGGAGTAAAATCTCAGAATGCACTTGCCTTTCTTTGATTCAGATTGGTCCTTTATATAGAGGACCTTGAAGCGGTTATTGGCTTAGTAACTTTCCCAAGATTTGTGGAATTTTGTGAGTCCAAACATAACTTCCTCAACGGCTATAGGAGTTACAACCGTTGATGCAAGTTATGTACTTAAGAGGAATCTGTGGCGATGAATTCGAGTTGAGTAACCATTTCAAGGTTTTGTGGCTTGAATCTTCCATACTCTTAAGTGAATTTATACTTGAGAGTTTCTAAGTGTCATGTGGTCGTCCATGCACTTCGTGCATGGATGACTCTGATTCTCTAACGGTGTTATGTGAGTCGTCCATGTGCTTTGCCCATGGACGACCTTATTGCTTAGACGATCAACTAAAATATTTGGCTCAAGATCATGGACGAGCCATATGGATGAATATGAGTTGTAATTTTCACTATCCCATCAGTTGCCCCCTTGTCCAATGGCCGTCCAAAGACATTATTGGGATTTAATGTGTACCTTTGTGGTTCTAAATTTTTTTTTTTTTGCCACGTGTCACGACTTCATTGGTTGACCCTTCATGTCAATTGCGTTTTTCAATGGAATCGCCACGTGTCTTCTTCTGTGTGGCTGGCGTCGCTTCGTTGACCCCATTTTTGGGCCTTATAAATAGGTGCATTCCCTCTCATGCCCCTCACATTTCTCATAATTTTCTTTCTGCCATATCGTCCAAAAGCCTCATCTAGCATTCCTTCCTAATTCTTAGGTATTTTTTTTTTCCTTCTTAGGTTTTTGTCTTATCTATCTTCATTTAAGTCATGTCTTCGCTTAGTAGTAGTTTAGAGAAGGAGATAGACGAGTACCAGGACGTTTCTTCTAGGAGCGAGAGTAGTTGTGAGAGTAGTGAAAGTAGTACAGCTAGTAGTAATTCTTCGGACGAGCATTATTCGTCTGGGGTTCTTGGTATTCCTTTGGAGGAATTCCAGGAATTACAACGTAGGAAGGCTTCTAGATATAGGGCTAGCTCGTCCAGACAGCCACCTAGCCCTCCTCAAGACGAGGAGGAGGAGGAGAATATTATTTATAGTTGTGCCCCTGAAGTAGCGTCCATTTTAGATGCTGCTAAGTTAAAAACCCTTGTAGATAGGTATCAGATTCCTAAAGAGTTTAATCCTCGTCTACCCATGGACGGAGAATGGTGTTGTTCTCCTTCTTCTGGTTTAGGAATATACACCTCTTACCTCTTACCTCTTAGCTAGCCTTAGATTTCCTCTAAATTCATTTTGTAGAGGTCTTCTCCATAGGTTGGGTATTGGACCTAACCAGCTCAACCCCAATGGATGGAGGACGGTAATTGCCAAGCAAGTGCTGTGGCGTGAGGCATTGGAAGGGAACTGTCCTATCACAGTGGACAAGTTCCTTTACTGCTATAAGCCCTCTGAGATAAAGAAGTCTGCTGGTTTTTACCAGTTTTCGTCCAAAGGCTCTTACTATAGTTTAATTAAGGGCCGTAGCTCATCTGACAGACTTCGGAAAAAAGAATTTTTTATTATTTCTGGAAATTGGGCTGGGGACCCAGTTGATGTGGGTAATGCCCCCTTCCCACCCTTTACCAGTCCTCTAGGTCGTCTTCGTCCTGAGGGTATGTTTCCTTTCCATTTTTATTTTGTTTCTCTACATATTTTACCACTTTCAGTCGTCTAACCCTTTTTCTTTGTTGACGCAGCTGTTGTTCGTCCACGCTTGGACAAACTTTACTTGGATCGAATTGACCAAGTGCGTGCCTTCCCTGGGAGGACTTTTCATGATCTAGTGACTCTCAGTCGTCTAGCTACGTGGGGACTCGGCCCAGTACCTACTGCTAAGAATCTTGGTCACGAGGAGACCACTCGTCGAAGTAAGCATCGTCCGTCTTTTTCTTTCTCTTTTCTTTCCTCTTTTTATTTTTTATTTATTTATTTATTATTACTTTTTTTTAATCTAAGTCTATATCTAGTACTGTGGATCTGGACGACCTTCCAAGTCGTCGAGGTCCTAAGAAGCAAAAACCTGCCAAGGCTTCTCTTCCCAAGGTTCCCAAGTTTACACCTCCGACGGTAGAGCTGGACGAACCTCCAATTGATGTGGAGCCCGTCTAAACAGCTCATCCCGTCCAGAATGATCCTACTCCCCCTATAAACAAGATTCCTCGAAAGCCTCATCCGTCAGAGCCATCTGAGCGTCCTTCTAACCTGGTGTTGGACGAGAGCCACGCATGGAGGACGTTCAAAGGAATAATCACTGATAATGAAGTCAATGAATGCTACAATATGTCAGTGAGGGAGTTTGAACGTTCTGGTATCCATGACCTTTTTAAGGTAAGTTTCATTCGTCCTTGTGTGTTTTCAGTAAGTTTTCAAAATAAAATATCTAACTTTCTTTCGTCCATACACAGGCTATGTCAAAATTTTACACAGTAACTTGTCAGGCTAAGGAGCTTGCTTCAGAGGCCAAGACTACTAAGGATAAGGCTAAGGAGCTGAACAATGAAATTTTGCTAAAAAAGGGGGAGGTGCTTAGGTTGACTGAAGACTTCAATCGTCTGCAAGGAAGTGAGATGAAGCTGAAAAACGAGGTGGAGGAGCTTAAGGCCGATAATATCGAAAAAGATACTCGCATCGTTCATCTCGAGGGACAAGTTTCTGGGTTTGCCTCATCCTTGGAGAAAGCACGCTAGGAAGCCATAGCAGCCTTCAAGAAGTCTGACGAGTACAAGAATCGTCTAGACAGTCACTATGCAGCTAGCTATGAGGACTTTCGCGCTGATGCCAAGGAAACATTTCCTGACTTGGACTTTGATTCTTTCAAGCTTCCCCTTGCTACTGAAAGCTCTTTGCTGCAGACGAGTTCTGAGGACGTCAACATAATGGACGATGCTAATAACAAAGTGACCCAGGATGATCCTAAGTCTGGGGGCAATGCCCCCAGTGGTTTATCCAAGTAATTTTATATTTTCCTTAGAAAATTCATTTTATCTTTATTAGAGGTGCCCGTTGTTTTGGGCTTTATTGGAGTAAAATTATCTCGTCTAAGTTTATGGACGAGCCTTATATACAATCAGTTATATTGTAACTTAAGGGTTTTTGGACGTTGGTCGTCCACCCTTCTTTTAAATTCTATGAATGTTTTCCATTTTCACCTCTTATAATGTTTGAATATGTTTGAATCTTTATGTACGAACTTTATTTACATCGTCCATATTGTTTTCATGGCTATGTGGTTCGTCCATTTGTCAAATCATTTTACCTCGTCTTGAGTATATGGGTGAATTTCTTCTTACATCACCAAATTTAGACAACAAATTTGGGACAATCATTTACTCGTCCTTAACTAAATCATTCCCAGCAAAGGCTCGTCCTTGCACTGGATTGTTAGGCTTGTTAGATTCGTCTATGGGCTTGAGTTTTTACACCACCTTTTGTTCGTCCATGGTTTAGACGATTCTTTAGGTTCCATCTCGTTTTAAGCTTTAGACGGACATACCTTCGGTTTATTCTTATTGCTTTATCCTTTAAGGAAAGCTTATGGACGATACATCCTTGCATCCAAGGATTTTATTCGCCCTTGATCGTTACACAATTTTTATTCGTCCATGGTTTAGACGATCATTCCTTAGGTTTCATCTCGTCTAAAGTTTTAGACAGACATACCTTCAGTTTATTTTTATTGCTTTATCCTTTTTTTTTAAGGAAAGCTTATGGACGGTACATCTTTGCGTCCAAGGATTTTATTCGTCCTTGATTGTTTGCCTTTCGTGGATCACTCTGAATGAAATTACAAAAAACATAGGATTCCCATACAATTATGTATAGATTTAAAAATACATCATATATATATTTGGAAATCCAAACTATGCAAACATTCGTCCACAAGCATGGCACATGCTTGAGAGCTAGTGCCTTTAGGGAATTAAAAATACTTATACAACACAAATTCGTCCATGAGCAGCACTAAATACCTATACATATAAAACACATAGTAGTAGTAATAAGCAAATACGAGAAAATAACACTAGGCAACACATTACTTCAAACGTCTAAAGAGCTCGTCCGTGACAATGCTCATCCATGATCACCCTATTGATAATATCTTCTTAGGTGCTCAACATTCCAAGGGTGCTCTAGCTTCCGTTCATCCAGGGCTTCCAAGTAGTAGGATCTTTGCCTCTTGCAGTTGATGACCCTGTAAGGTCCTTCCCAATTTGGTCCTAACTTCCCGTGGGTCGAGTTTTTGGTGGCCAAAGAAACCCTTTTAAGGACGAGATCCCCAATGTTGAAGCGCCTGGGTTTCACCATGGCATCATGTTGTTTTGCCATAAGATTTTTGTACCTTGTTATTCTCTGCTCCGCGTCCATCCTCACCTCGTCTATAAGATCGAGGTTTAGACGAAGCTGTTCTTCATTTTCTTCATCTTAATACTTCATCACCCTGTGGTTGGCCATGTGCACTTCTGCAAGTATAACTGCTTCACTTCCATAGGCTAGTTTAAAAGGAGTTTCCCCAGTGGGGGTTCTCACTGTTGTTCTATAAGCCCACAAAACACTAGATAATTCGTCTGGCCATACTCCTTTTGCCCCTTCAAGCCGAGTCTTGATGATTTTCAACAAGGATCGGTTTGCTACTTTTGCTTGTCCGTTGGCTTGTGGGTGGGAGGGTGAGGAGTAATGATTCTTGATTCCCAATTGCTCACAAAAATCCCTGAAAGGTGTGTTGTCGAACTGTCGTCCATTGTCAGACACTAGTACCCTAGGCACCCCAAACCTGCATACAATGTTCTTCTAGACGAAGTTCTTGACATTCTGTTGCGTAATTTTTGCTAAGGGTTCAGCTTCCACCCACTTAGTGAAATAATCTATTCCCACCACCAAAAACTTCATTTGCCTAATTCCGGTAGGAAAAGGGCCTAAAATATCCAATCCCCATTGTGCGAAAGGCCAAGGGGCCATTATTGGGGTAAGATACTTTGATGGCTGTCTAGGAATATTACCGAAACGTTGACATTGATCACATACCTTAACATATGCCTTAGCATCAGCTTGGATGGTTGGCCAGTAATATCCTGCATGGACGATCTTGTGGACGAGTGATCTGGTTCCTGAGTGGTTACCACATGCTCCTTCATGAACCTCCCTCAATATGTAGTTCGCCTCGTCCGGAGCCAAACACCTTAGGAAAGGCTGGGAAAAGCCTCTTTTGTATAACACTTCGTCCATAAGGGTGTACCTGGCTGATTTAACCCTGAGCTTTCTGGTTTCGTCCTTCCCCTCTAGGAGCCTTCCATCCTTCAGGTATGATACTATCGGAGTCATCCAATTTTCCTCACCTTCTATCTGCCACATTTTTGGAAAGTCTATGCTTGGTATGTATTGTATTTCATCAAACTCGTCCATTGCTTCATTCGTGGAGGCTTCCTTTGCCAGAGTATTAGCTTCCACGTTCTTTTCCCTTGGGATTTGAACGAAATCAGCTTTTTTGAATTTCTTCACAATGCGTACCACCTTCTTTAAATATCTCTGCATTCTGTCTTCCTTGGCTTCACATGTTCCATTTACTTGACCTATGACCAACTGAGAGTCTCCCAAGACGAGTATTGAGTCTGCTTCTACAGATTTAGCCAACTCCAACCCTTTAAGAAGGGCTTCATTCTCCACTTCATTATTAGTTGTTTGATACTGCAAGCGAACCTTGTGCTTTAATTTGTCTCCTTCTGGTGACTGCAAAACAACTCCTATTCCTCCACCATGCAGTGTAGACGATCCATCTATATGGACAACCCATTTTTTATTGTCTTCTCTTCCGTCTAAGTCCTCATAACTTGGAGTGAACTTTGCTATGAAATCTGCCAAGGCTTGAGCCTTTATTGCATTTCTCGGTTGGTACCGAATGTCAAACTCACTAAGCTCGACTGCCCATTGAATCAGCCGTCCTGCAGCTTCCAGCTTGTTCATTGCCTTCTTGAGCGGATGGTCCGTCATGACATTGATGACATGTGCTTGGAAGTAATGTCTTAACTTCCTAGAAGCTAAAGCTAGCTTCTCTATCAGTGGGTACCTTCCCTCTGCTCCTCTGAGTGCTCGGCTAGTGTAATACACAGGCTTTTGCACCTTTTCTTCCTCCTTGATCAACGTTGAACTCACGGCATGTGGGGACACTGCTAAGTACAAATACAGTTCTTCTCCTTGCACTGACGAACTTAATAATGGAGCCGTGGTGAGACAGTCCTTTAGATCTTGGAAGGCCTTTTGACACTCGTCCGTCCATTCGAAGGCCTTCCTGAGAACTTTGAAGAAGGGTAAACACTTGTTTGTGGCTTTCGAAACAAACCTGTTCAGAGCAGCAACTCGCCCAGTGAGGGATTGGACTTCCTTGATATTCTTCGGTGATTCCATGCTCAGTATGGCTTGGATCTTGTCTGGATTTTCTTTAATTCCTCTTTATGAAACCATGAATCCTAGAAACTTCCCTGACGATACTCCGAATGCACATTTACTTGGGTTCAGTTTCATCTTATATCGTCTAAGTGTTTCGAAGGTTTCCTGTAGATCGTCCAAATGGCTTCCCTCGTCTGAGCACTTCACAAGCATGTCGTCAACATACACCTCCACATTCCGTCCTATTTGTGGACAGAACATGTGATTCACCAACCTTTGATAAGTTGCCCCCGCGTTCTTTAGACCGAAAGGCATCACCTTATAACAAAACAAACCTTGACTAGTAATGAAGGAGGTTTTTTCTTGGTCTGCCTCGTCCATCTTTATCTGATTATATCCTAAGAAGGTGTCCATGAAACTCAACAACTGATGGCCAACTGTAGAATCCACCAATTGGTCAATGCGTGGCAAAGGATAACTATCCTTAGGGCAAGCCTTGTTTAAGTCAGTGAAGTTTATGCACATCCTCCACTTGCCATTTGCCTTCTTCACCATCACCACATTGGCTAACCAATCCGGGTAATAGACTTCCCGGATAAACTGTGCTGTGGTCAGTTTTTGAACCTTTTCCTTGATAGCCTTATCCCGTTCATGAGCAAACACCCTCTTTTTCTGACGAACAGGCTTAGAAGAAAGGTATACATTCAATCGATGAGTAATTATACTTGGATCGATTCCTGGCATGTCGTCATGACTCCACGCAAAAACATCAATACTCTTCCTCAGGAACTGGACGAGGTCTTTTTTCGCCTTCTCCTTCATACTTGTTCCAATTCTGGTGAATTTTTCAGGATCATCTTCTTGTAAAAGAACATCTTCCAATACTTCAATGGGCTCTGCAACAAACCTTCTCTCCTCAATACTCATTGTCTGCACCTGCTCGTCCAAAGCCATCATGGCTAAATAACATTCTCTAGCTGCCAACTGATCTCCTTGTGCTTGTCCTATCCCGTACTCCGTAGGGAATTTGACTGATAAATGGTAGGTAGACGTTACTGCCTTCCAACTGTTCAGAGTCCGTCTTCCAATAATAGCATTGTATGAGGACGAACAATCCACCACGAGGAAATTGACTTCCTTGGTTATCTGCTGTGGGTATGATCCCACCACTACAGGTAGCGTAATGGTGCCAACAGGCTGCACCTTCATTCCTCCAAACCCTATCAATGGTGAACATACTGGACGAAGTTGATCTCGTCCAAGCCTCATCTGTTGGAAGGCAGGGTAGTACAATATATCTGCTGAACTTTCGTTATCCACCAACATTCTCTTGGTTGTATAATCTGCGATGAGTAAAGTGATAACAATAGCATCGTCATGCGAATGATGGATCCTTTCAGCTTCTTCGTCGGTGAATGAGATAGTTGATTCGTCGGTCCCTCTCGTCCTTGGTGATCGTCCAGAGAGTTGGACGTTTTGCACCACTTTAAGATATGTCTTTTTTGACTTGGAAGACTGTCCTACTGAAGTCCCTCCTATGATAATCCTTATCTCTCCAAGTGGGGGTCATGATGATTCTTCCATCTTTCCCTTCAACTTTTCATCCTTATGATCTCTTCCAACGAAATGTCTCAACTTTCCTTGTCTAATAAGATTCTCAATCTACTGCTTCAAGTCGTAACACTCATCCATGTCATGGCCATGATCTCTATGGAATCGACAGTATTTACTCTTATTGCGCTTGTTAGGATCTCCTTTCATCTTCTCTGGCCACTTCAAGGAAGGATCATCCTTGATCTGCATGAGCACTTGATCGAGAGGGGCATTTAAGGGTGTATAATTCTGATTCCTGGCTGGGGGGCCCTGCTTCTTGTTATCTCGGTCCTTCCTATCTTCCGTTCGTCCCTTCTTTGGACGAGGACCTTGCTCAGAGTGTCGCACGGGGTTTGCTTCCATCCTCTCAGCTCTCTTCCTCTTCTTAGCTATGATTGCGTCTTCTGCATTCATAAAATTTTGGGCTGAATGGACGAGTTCAGCCATGGATTGAGGTTCTTTCTCATAAAACTTATGGATGAATAGGTCCGAGTTAACCCCATTGTGGAAGGCCGCCAAGAGTAACTTGTCATCTACCTCGTCCACAGTCACGGCTTCCCTGTTAAAACGAGAGATGAAGGAGCGCAGGCTTTCATTCTCTCCTTGTTCTATAGTCAACAGGCTGGACGAAGAATGTTTGTGTCTTTGCCCTCCAATGAAGTTATTGACAAACAACTTACTCAACTCTTTAAAAGAACTGACTGTGCTTGGAGGTATCTTGCTGAACCACACTCGCGCTGGTCCCTTAGGGGTGGTAGGAAAGGCTCTGCACATAATCTCGTCTGGAACCCCTTGGAGATGCATCGTAGTCTTGAAAGTAGCGATATGATTGAAAGGATCACGCGTCCCATCATATGAATCTAAGGCATTTTAAACTTTGGGGGCAAGGGATGACCATTGATGGAAGCTATGAAAGGGGAATCCGTTCGATGAACCAAATCTTCTACTGGATTTGCCCTTCTCATGTTCTCCCTCATCTCGTCCATAACCTTCTTCATCTGATCCATCTCCTTCTCCAAGTGTGGCACCCTTCGCGAAGTGATGCCCCTTGATTGACTTTCGGGCTTAGCATTTCCCCCCCTATCTTCTTGACTCTGGGCTTGTCCTTCAGCATATCCTTCACGATGCTGCCTCAGATTGATCTCCCTAGTCAACTCTTGGTTTTAACAAGTTAACTCCGCTATGGCAGCCGCCATGGATTGTATATGTTGGATGAAAGGCGGCTACGTGACAGGCGTTGATTGGCAATCTCGATGGGGATTGCTAGAAGCATCCCTACTCTCTTGGTGGCTTGGGCTAGTAGCCCTCGATCTTGTCCGAACCATATAGCCTTTGGTCGGAGAAAGATAAAACTGCAAAACTCGAAGTTTCTCTTCCCACAGACGGCGCCAATTGATGCTGCACAAAATCAGTAGGCTGAATGCTTCGGTTTCGGTGGGCTACTGGTAGTTGCGAATGCCTACAAAGATGAACACACTATCAAAAGGGGACCGGTGTGGACCGGCCAAACACCCTCCAATGGCTAAGTTAGTTTATCACTAGAACAGAGTTCCAACTTTTATTAGGAGTAAAATCTCATAATGCACTTGCTGTTCTTTGATTCAGACTGGTCCTTTATATAGAGGACCTTGGAGCGGTTATTGGCTTGGTAACTTCCCCAAGATTTGTGGAATTTTGTGAGTCCAAACATAACTTCCTTAACGGCTATAGGAGTTACAACCGTTGATGGAAGTTATGTACTTAAGAGGAATCCTTGGCGATGAATTCGGGTTGAGTAACCGTTTCAAGGTTTTGTGGCTTGAATCTTCCATACTCTCAAGTGAATTTATACTTGAGAGTTTCTAAGTGTCATGTGGTCGTCCATGCACTTCGTGCATGGATGACTCTGGTTCTCTGACGGTGTTATGTGAGTCGTCCATGTGCTTTGCCCATGGACGACCCTATTGCTCAGACATTGTGTGAGTCGTCCATGTGCTTTGTCCATGGACGACTCTATTGCTTAGACGATCAACTAAAATATTTGGCTCAAGATCATGGACGAGCCATATGGACGAATATGAGTTGTAATTTTCACTATCCCATCATTAATTATTTATATAATTTAAATAAATAATAATTAAATTATTTATGACGTCACCGGTTCGACCATCGGTCGGACCCCGGTCCAACCATAAAACCAGTAATTAGCACCTTTTCCGGTTCTTTCACCGTATCGATTTTTAAAACCATGACTTACATACATTTATTTTTTTTTTTTTGTTAACAAAAAAAATACATATTTATTTTTTCTTTGTTTTTTTTTTTTTTTTTGGCCAAAATATGTATGCAGTAGTGTCTCATAGTGTCTCATGCGTGTCCCGTGTCTGGTACTTGTCAGTCACAAGTATAGTTCTTAAATGCCACTTGTCAGTCACGAGTATAGTTCTTAAATGCCATGTCCGTACTTTCTAGGTTTTGGTCACACATTGCCGAGTTGTGCTAGTACCATATAATTGGGCACAACTTTGTGCCACAACTCGCCACATGACGAGTTGTGATTGGCAAAGGTGTGTCAGTGGGCCATGTGGGGACACATCTTTGCCAATCACAACTCGTCATGTGGCGAGTTGTGGCACAAAGTTGTACCCAATTATGTGGTACTAGCATAATTCCACATTGCCTAATCTCACTCTGTTTAGGCAGTCTGCATAGCAGTTCTGCAGCAATGTAAGACTTTCATTGAACAATAGATTATAGAAGCATACCAACAAACAGTTGGAGTATTTTTATAAAAAAAATATTATTTTTATTCAAAATATTGAATATATATCAACAGGTATTCATTGCTATTTTTTTTTTTTATAACACACAAACATACAACAACACACGCCAACTCCAATAGTGTTAGCTGCACTTAAAGTCGCGGAGCTGTTGAGGTATTCATTGCTATTTGATGCTATCCATATGTTGAATAATAGTATCATTTAGTTATACCCACATTAATTCACTTTATTAGCTATATTGAACATATTATAATTCATTACCAACTTTATAACAATTTACTAGTGATAAACGGTAAACAAAATTTTTTGAATGCAATTGAATTATGGGAAGGCTCCCTTTGACTTGTATGTATGTGCATGGTCAGGTGAGTAGTGGGTTGAGACACGATTTTTTTTTTTTGATAACCGACATACACATGAACTGTCGTGAGCCTCTACATCCCCACAAATACTTCTTATGCTTACTCCCTTTTATTAGGAAAAAAAAAAAATATATATATATATATATATATAGTCATATAATTATGAATAAATATCAGTTTTTATATTTAATATTTTTAGATAAAGAAAGTACGTACTATTGAAAATTTCTCATTCTACAAATGGTGAAAATTTTTAAGGATGTACAATGGATAGTTAGGTTTGTTGTATCATGAGCATAATTGCTAGTCTACTATACTGAAAATTCCTTAGATGGTATCTATCGTTTCAAGAGAGCAACCTGATCCACATCTCAACTCTGCCATTAAAAAACTCATGGAATTGAGAGCAATTTTGTTTATCATGATATGAAATGATTTTGAAACACTAATGAGATAATATCTCTTAAATTGTTCTCAAATTTTATGGTGAAATCTAATTTATATGAAATGTAATTATCTAAATGATAATTTGAAGATTATTAATTTAAATTTATTAATTAATTTTTGTTCTTAGGAACAACACAACCTAAATAGTCCTATATTCAAATCTAAAAAAAAATGATGATGAGTTCACACAAAGATCTAGCATTGCTTAACGAGCACAATCCAAGTAATTGCCTCGATGGGTCTTTTCCATTCTGCCATTTTTGCATTTCTGCAAAAGGCTAAGAGATGATTTCTAGGTCTTCTTTTACCTTCTTGTCTCTGCTGCTACCCCGACCCCCTTACAAAGGAATTGGGTCATCGTCGGCCATATTTGGTTGCATTCATAGGCTTTTTTTTTTTTTGGTTGGAAACCATTCTTGGTTTCCTTCCGTTTACGGGGCTTACCACTGTGAACTGTCGTTTTCTTTTGCCTTTGTCAAATGTTACATTATTCCGTCTTTTCCCTTGCATATTAATGAGCCCATATCCTTTCGTAAGAATTGGGTGGCTACAAGTTACAACGGTTAAAAATAAAAAAATTTAAAGACAGTTTTTCTACCAACTTGGTTGTGGCTATAGCCCTGCAACTCCTCTTAATATCTTTTTATTAAATATGAATTTTGATAAATTCACCATTAAAATATCTTTTTATTTTTATATCTTTTATACTTAAAATATTTTTAAAATATCAAAAATCAATTATCATATCATTAATTAAATATTTAAATTTTAAGTTTTTGTAGTTTAAAATTATACTTAAAAAATAAGTTTATAAATTGAGCCGTGAATAATATTTGATTGACACAAAATTTGACATGCATATTAAGAACATAAAAAATATACAATTTAATGGTTATATTTTTAACATATGTAACCATATTAATTTTTTTTTTTTTTTTTTTTTTTTGTGGGAATTGTAACCAACCAAGTTTGTAACGGAACATTGTCCTAAAAATATCACCTTTAGAAAAGACAATTCCACATCATATATAAGCTATATATGTCAGCATAACGGAGTGCTTTAACTCGTTTCTCCAAAAAAAAACGAGTTTAAAGAAAATGTTATTTTGCAAGTTAAGTTTAAATTAGTGTTACTTTACCAAATAATTTCTAAAATAGGATTAGTCATTAAAAAAATAAGGTTAGCCATATACGTACAACTCTATATCTCAGTTGTACCAATACTGCTTCTCCACAATATAAGATTATAAAAATGAATTGCTTGTTGGGTATATCCACATATGGATAAAAAAAAGACATGAACAACATATAAGAAATAACATACTAGTTATAAGTAGCTTACGTAATAAAGACAGACTAAACCAGGGCCACAAAATTACACCGCAAAAAAATAAAGAAGAGAAATGAAAAAGACATTCAAGAAAGCAAGCTTTAACAATGCAGCTACGTTCACTCACACACACACACGGAACTTGAGCCGCAACACAATTATCAGACACTAATTATGTTTGCAATAAGTGTCAATTTGATTTTGTTAACCTTGGCCACCACGTCTTTGATGTCAGGTCTTGCATCTGGTAACTCTTCAGAGCACCACAAGCCTAATTCTAAGATAGATGAAAGAGTAGTTTGCGTGACAGCCACATCTCTTCCATCTTCAATCCTAAGTAAACCATGGTCGACGACTTCCATTTTGTCCAGTGATGCAATCCATTGCCTCATACCCAGTTCTCCAACAAACATTTCAGCAGTGGGTTTCATTCTTGTGATCATCTCCAACAATATTATCCCATAACTATAAATGTCACATTTGGTGGATACTCTCCCTTCCGAACCATACTCTGTCATACTCACATTTGTCAAAAAGTCTCTAAGTTAGTGATTCACATGCTTATAAAACAAAAATACTTTACAAATCTAAGCTTTTAATACAAATTAGGTTAAATTACTCAAGTTGTAACATAAGTAATAATACACTACTCAATATTTTTTTATTAAATATATATTTTAACAAATCTACCATGAGATTGTATTTTGACAAATCTTTCTTAGGGTCCATTTGGTTGAAAGAGTGGAAAAGTGGAAGAATAGAAAATGATGAGAGAATGGAAAAGCGGGAGAATAGAAACGATTTTAATTTCCTTCTTTTTTGTTTGATTGAGAGTGAAAAAGTGAAGGGATGAAAAGTGAGTTTATATAAATTTACTCATATACTCTTGTAAAAAAATAATGCCCAATTGAAACAAAAAAGTGACAACAACCAAAAAAAAAAAAAATACAATCACCCAATTTTTTTTTTTTAAAAAAAATCATGTGTAAAATAAAAAAAATCACGTCTAAACCAAAAAAATAATAATAATTAAAAAAAAAAAAAAACTAGAATGAGACACTTAACAACTTATTAAAATTGGAATTAAAAAATAAATAAATAATAAAAAATAAAAGCATACTAAAGAAGCCCATGTGCAACTTGCACATGGGCATTTTTGTCCTCCACCTATAAGATTTTCCCCCACCAAGTTTTCTCACCATTTTGGAGAGAGAACTTTTTGGTGGGCCCCACCATCATTTTCCCCTCTCTCCCTTTCAACCAAACACCCTCCAAAAAGTTTGTCCTCCTCATTTTCTCTTCAAAGTTTTCCATTCACCCTATTTCACTTCCAAACAAACACACCCTTACCGTTGAGTCAATACCCTCCATGCTTGCAAATTGCAATTCTTGTGTCCACTTGCTATTGTATCCGTACAATTTACCTTTGTTTTGGGAGTATTTATCAGGCTTAACACATAACAAGAGCAGCGTTACTTTTTTTTAGGAAATTTATTTTTAAAGGCCCAAAGCTTAGACCATATATTTTAGATTATATCCTAAACTTATAATTTTGTCAATTAAAGTTTCAAAATTTTGAAATCATGTTAATTGAACTTCTATCCATCTCTATTATTCATTTATATTATTTTGGACAATAACAAAGCAAATAAAAGTGAGAACCATTAATAAAACTCCACGTTTTAGGTGGAGTTTGTTCATAAAATCAAATTGCTAGCCATTAAACAAGGAAAGTAAAAAGAGAAGGCTTCGTTTAGAGAAAGAACATTTTGCTTTGAGTTATGAGAAAGTGATAATGAATCTCCTATGCCAAAAAAATTAAAGTTGGTTACCTAAGTGGAAAAAAAATTTATCAATAGTTTCATGTTTTTATCTACTCTATTATATGTATATGAAACTCCCTCCTGAAAACTTGTCCCCCTCACCTTACAAGAACTTTGTATTCATAGAGTGACCATCACGCTAAGGGTGTGTGTTAATATCTACTCTATTACTAATTATCCTATAAGTGGGCATAAGGCAAGCTAAATTGATAACTTGGTTTCATTAACGAGACCATATTGAAATGCACACTAATTGATCCTATTAAATTATTTCATATGAGACTAGTGAACTTGACTCATAAACAATGGCCTTAATACAATTATAAATAAAAAATATATATATTATTTTGTAGAACAATTACACTTAGTAACCGGTGCATAAGAGAAACAAACAAGAAATCAATTAACTATCCATTGAACCCAGCATTCCTTAGTGTAAATGATTTTAGTGTATATTCATATGAATCTATCACAACTACAAAATTTCGCTGATAAAAACTATATTCCTAAAATTAGCTTGATACTATTAATGTTATTCTCGTAATTAGCCTAGCAATAAATTAGACAGAGGTGAATTTGTGTACCTGGTGCAATATAGCCAAGTGTACCAAGGGTTTTGGTTTGTGTTGCATTGACTAAAATCTTTGCAATTCCAAAGTCACCCACATGTGCAACCATGTCTTCATCCAAAAGGATATTGCTAGGCTTCAAATCACAATGCACCACAGATTCTGATTTATCATTACCATTGTGGAGATATTCCAATGCTGATGCAACATCAACCATAATGTTTACTCTTTGAACAAGATTCAAGCAGTAGTTGTGAGAGTATAACCAATTTTCGAGGCTACCGTTTGACATGTACTGCAGTAGTAAAGCTCTAAACTCGAGGTTGGTGCATGTACTAATGACTTTAACTAGATTCCTGTGCCGGATTTCCCTTAACACCTTGCATTCAGCATCAAAACTTCTAAAAGCACTCTCCAATTGAAGGTTTAGAACTTTGACAGCAACAATAGTCCCATCAGACAATATACCCTTGTACACAGAACCAGAACCTCCAGTTCCAAGCAAGTTACTTTCACTAAAGTTGTTTGTTCCACGACAAAGCTCTAGGTATGATATCATCCTATGATCCACAGTAGGCAATGTGATAGGTAAACCTGGAATCTGCATGTTACGTTGTGGATGTCTTCTCAGCATAATGATCAGTGTTGCAAAGATTATAATTGATGCAATGACAGGAACAATACATCTGAGAAAAACTTGTTTCACCGTTGATTCTTGAGAAGTTGGACTTGTGCAAGGTGGAACTCCAAAATTTGGATTCCCACAAAGTGCTTCATTACCTATAAATGATTCCTTATGGAAGTTTGCAAAAGGCCCACCGGATGGAATCTCTCCTGATAGCTTATTAAAGGACAAGTTCAAATACTTGAGAAATGAAAGTGCCTCAAGAGACTTGGGAATTTCACCAGAGAGATTATTGTTTGAGAGGTCTAGCAGATCCAATCCCTTCAAGTGGGTGAAAGATTGTGGAATATCTCCTTGAAATGAGTTCTTTGACAAATCAAGGAAACGTAATTCTTCAAAAGCACCGATGGTACTAGGAATCTTTCCAGTAAGTTGGTTATGAGATAAATTTATGTGTGCAATAGCATCCAATTTTATTAGGTTTGGAGACAAAGATCCACTAAGGGAATTCAATGATAAATCTAAAAACAATAGATTTTCAATGCTCCATAAATTTGATGGTACTGATGATGCCAGTCTGTTAGAACTAAGGTTTAATCTTTGCAAAAGACTGAGGTTTCCAATGCAATTTGGGATGGATCCAGCGACTCTGTTATTTGAGAGAGACAATTCTCCCAGGTTCTTTAATTGACAAAGTTGTTCCGGAATGAATCCTTCAATCTTGTTTATGTCAAGAAACAATCTTTGCAAGCTCACCAATGCCCCAAATGTTGACGGTATGTTTCCGGTTAAACTATTAGCTCTCAAATCAAGGACGTTCAAGTTTTTTAAGGAACCAATTCCCATTGGAATTTTCCCCTTCAGTTGGGTTTTAATGGCATAAATGGCTTCAACTGAATCTGAAAAATTTCCAATGACATCCGGAATTGCAATATTCAAAGGATTTCCGGATATAGCTAGCATCCGCAAAAATCTGCAACTAGTTAAAGATGAAAGGAAACTATGTTTTTGATGTCCAGGCTCCACTGTCAACTGATTACCGCTCATACTAAGTATTTCAAGATATTTTAAGTTTCCAAGATTTTTGGGTATAGGTCCAGAGAGTAAGTTAAAGGACAAATCTAGTCGGACCAGGTTGGAACAATTTGAAAAATATGACGGGAAAGGACCACTAATTTTGTTGATACCCAAAAATAGATAAACAATATTAGAGCAAGAAAGTCTAGTATCAAATAGAAGATTTCCAGACAAGGAATTTCCTAACAAGGAGAGCACTTGTAGAGAGGTAAGGTTGAAAATATTTTGGGGTATTGTCCCTGTGAGATAATTGTTCTGAAGATTCAATTCCTTAAGATTTTGGAGACGCCATAAATCACTTGGAGTGCTACCTTTAATGTTGTTATTTTCAATGTAAAACGCTTGTAACATTGATAAATTGCTTATGAAAGGAGGTATATTTCCAGTTAAGTTGTTACCTCCAAGATAGAGCAGTTCAAGCTTTTCTAAACTCCCAAAACCTTTTGTAATACTTCCATCAAACTTGTTGTATGACAGAGATAACTCTAAAATCTCTCTACAGTTATTAAACTGTGAGGGGAGCTGACCGCTGAATATGTTATCGTTTATATACAGTCCTTTAAGATTAGGACAATAGTGGCAAAGATCCATTGGAAGGGTTCCCGAGAATTGATTTCTTGTAACATCAAAAGACGTTAGAGAAGAGAGGTTAAAGATGACAAAAGGAATTGGACCAGTAAGGCTGTTGTTCTTCAAAAACAAGATCTCTAATGACGACATATTGCTAATGGACGATGGAATTTCACCCACAAGATGGTTCTCACTAAGATATAACTTCCGAAGCATTGATAACATGCCCAAATCTTTTGGTATGCTACCATTGAACTCGTTATTTGAAAGAGATAAATATTCAAGCTTGGGGCAATTATGTAAAGTTGGAGGGATATTACCTTCCAATAGGTTGTGTGACAAGCGAAGTTTCCTCAACCGGTGTAGATGACCGATCTCACGAGGAAGAAAACCATAGAAGCTGTTGTGAGTAAGATCAAGCGAGAGTAGGAAGGAGAGGTTGGCAATATGAGGGGAAATGGTGCCTTGGAGACCCACGTAGGAAAGGTTCAAGGCTGTGACTCTTTGTCTGCGTCGGCTGCAAGAGACCCCAAACCACTCACAGAAGTTAGTTGCTTTGGACCAGTTACCAGCAGAGAAGATGGCATTGTTTGGGCCAAAACTAATGATTTCAGTTTTGAAGGCAATGAGAGCTAAATCTGTAAAGTTGTTTGAGGATTCAGACAGCTGAAGTATGCTTGGCTGCACTAGCAGAAAAGCCAAGAGCAGGAGAACGAATGGTCTTTCTATTAGCATCTTGAGTACTAGCATCATGAGGGTGTACAGGAAAGAAGAAAAGATGTGGGATAATCAGGAATCGGTAAGGAATAAGTGGGATATGAGAAGATGTCCCGAAATTCCACTCTTGTCAATGTAAACGAAAGAAGAAGAAGAAAACAGAGGCATATATCAATATCACACGAGACTTCCACCAGGGCAGGTAACATGACTTGGTATGAATGGCAGGCATTAAGTAAACGGAAAAAAGCAGGGGGTCAACACACGAGACTTCATGATTATAACTTATAAGAAATAAGTAGTCAAGTAATTGTGGAAAGGAGGTGAGGATAAACAAGACTTTAAATGTTATAGCTTGATCACTACTTACACGGCACAACACCAAAACAGGAATATATATGGCCCTCAAGAGCGATGGGTATGGAATATATGGGATTGCGACTATACAACAATGTAGATGATAAATTATAATTTACACAGAAAATTACTTATCGGCACCCCTCAAATTTCAGAAATTTAATCCCTCAAAATCTAAAATTTAGATCTCAAACATTGCTACTCAAATTTTTGAAGTATCCAACAAAACACAGACACCTTAATTAGTGAGCGTTTGGATCGCGTCCACGTTTTAGAGTTTTGCGTTTCAGCCTTTTTTTTTTTTTTGGACCAGCGCCTGGTGCACTATTCATGAGACATGAACAGTACATCAAGGCATATGAACAGTGTTTTTTAGTGTGAACAGTAACCGGAAATTAATTTTTTACTGTTTTCAGTTTTTAGCAAAATAAGCGGTATCCAAACGCACACTTAGTATAAAAAACACAAACAAAAATTTAAATTGGTACAAATAAACCCCTAAAAATGACCTATTTCTCATCCCACGGTTCTCCAAATATTAGATTTAATTAAAAGAGAAATAATTTGCCAAAGGCCTGTAGCTGAATTGTTTCCTTATTGGTTTCTTAATTAAAACAAAAGGATATGTCCAGTTAAAAAAGTACTAGAGATAAGCTAAACCCAATGAAAATTTGAGGAAATGTGTAATTGTGTATATATAAAAAAGATGTTATAAAATTTAGTTAGCCTCAATTATAAATGATTTTCATATGAAAAAAATGTTAGGCACAACTTTGTTATGTTAAAGTTATTCATTAAAAAAGTTAATTTTACTTTATAAAATATATATATATATTTTTTTTTTACTTAAGAATTCTATTATATTTAGCTTGGCTCCTTTGAAAAAAAAATTTCAATTAAGAAACCAATAAGATATATAAAACCTAAAAAACTATAACTAAGTTTTGTCTTATATATAAATCATATATATGTTAGTAAACTATTCTAGGAAATTTTTTATGGAAAAGCGAAAAAAGTGATTAACTTTTTTTACATTTTTTTAAATTTCCCAATAAAAGTTTTCTAAGGCACACATTAATCGGATCCTACATATTTATATCAAATACTCCACGAGCATTGTCTATATCTCCAGATTTTGAGTACATTTCAATTAATGAATTCTTGAAACTTGTAGAATGCTCTAGTTTAACCATCTTGATATATTTCACAGATCCAACTCATCCCCAAATCTGAAAATCACCAAGTTGAGCACAAGCTGAAAGTGCTGCCAAAATGTAGATATAGTGTCTGTTGAAAACAATGTAGATACGAATGCATGTGTGTATGTACGTGTATCTATCCTTAATCCTTATGTGACGTTTTGTGTGTTGAGTGCCACTTTTGCTTTTCTGATGAGTCTTCGTCTTTGACACTGAAATGATTTTTCACTTCTAAAATCGGTCTCATGTGCGCTGGATCTCATGTCGTGTTCTACAATGATTCTTTGAATAATCTTTTTTTTAATCTCATTTAAATATTATGCTAGTTTAGGTTGAATATAAATATATATATATATTAATATTAATATTATATTGTTTTGCATGGATGAAAATATCCCAAGAGGTGTGATTGGGTCAACTGTGGGGGACGTGACTCACTCATGAAAGTTGATTGGGTGCCGTTCTTTTTTTTGTGTGGGTTTTAGTATGTACCATTAAAAAAAAAAAAAAAAAAACTTATTTAAATGATTTTTAATTTTTAATTTTTTGAGAAAAGGTTAGAAATGAAACTAAACTTTAACAAACACAAAACACCTAAGTTAAAATAATAAGCATTTCTACAATTTTATTCATTGAAGGTCGATCACTAGGCTTCATTTGTATGCACCACAATGCAACTATGATCATCTTCTTAATTGTTTCCTTCTCTCCCTCCGTGGCATCTTCTATTACTGTGTCATTTCCTTCGCAAACTTGGTCATAAATCCAAGTTGGAATAAGTAAATTTGGCTTGAGTGGTCGGCACATAAATTAAAGTTCTTTCTTCTGCTTGCCATTTCCAATAATAACATGCCAAAACTATAAACATCAACTTTATAGGAGACGCCTCCAATGTTCTTATAGAATAACTCTGGAGCCATATAACCTAGTGTTCCTCTTGCAACAGTCAAAAAAACTATACTATCATCTGGAGGATAAAGTTTGGCAAGCCCAAAATTAGAAATTTTTGGAGTGAAGTTCTCATCAAGAAGAATGTTATGTGGCTTGATACCAAAATGTAGAATTTGCATGTCACATCCTTGATGTAGATATTCAATTCCACAACCTACTCCAAGAGAAATCTCATATATTTTCTCAATACTTAAGGGGATACTTCCTTTTTGAGAAAAAATGTATTTGTCGAGAGAACCATTAGGCATGAATTCATATATAAGTGCACGCTTTGGTCCCTCAACAAAAAAGCCAATGAGTTGCACAACATTTGTGTGGTGAATCCTTCCAATTGTTGCAACTTCACTAATAAAGTCTTGGCCGTTGGCTTTGGACTTATCCAACATCTTTATAGCTACAAGATGACCACTTCGAAGCTTTCCTTTAAATACAGAGCCATAGCCTCCTTCTCCCAATTTCTCCTTGAAACCGTTGGTCATCTTCCTAATTTCTGGGTAGGAGTACCTTATAGGCATAAGGTTATTATGGCTTTGCAAAAAATCTTCAATTGCGTCATACATTGATAAATTCCTCCTACGCCATTTATAAATTAAAAATGCAACCACAAATGGAGTCCCAAATAAAAATTTTACTGCAAGGTGTATCACTGCAGGATCATCATTGAAAAACCCATTAGAAACGAGTGATGTTGCTACACCGTTATCAACTAGTTGCTTCCTTTTGCTGCAAATTAAGTGTATCACTGCATGCTAAATTCTTTTTATTAATAGCTTGAATAGGCTTTGTTTCAAGTGTAGTATCTTTATCTTGTCTCCACAACTAAATTATTTATGATAACTTACATAATTTCTCCTTTTTTGGGGTTGGTTTCAAATTATATATACAAAATTTAAAATTGTAATTGAAACAATAAACTTTTTAAATCAATTCACTCTGCCCCCTCATTGAATTATTATTAACAAAAACTGATGGAAATTCATCTAATTTATATTTAAAACGTATATAGATATCACAAATGCTTCCATGTGAATCATATAAAACATTTAGCACATAAGAACTTTCAAATTTTTTTTAAATAATCCTAGCAAATAAATGCAATCTCATGACGATCTGATCATTTTGTGAGGGTTTTTTTTTTTTCTTCTGGGAATAAAATATCACTTTGTGTTGATGTGTGACGGGTCTTTATGCGCAATTTATTTGATTCTTCAGAACATTTAGTTGACAATGATCTTTTTGAGGGACAAATTGAAACAATTAAAAAAATGTAGGACTTTAATTGAAACTTTTCAAACAATAAGATTAAATCTAAATTCACACCGATTTGAACTAGAAAGAGAATTGTGTAGAGGTTGGCCAATTATTCTTCATCCTACTTTTTAAAAGAAATGATCTTGCAAAAAGAAAGAGGAAGGTAAGAAGTTCTTACTGATGAGGTAGATCGGATAAGGACTAGGAAAAACGTAAGACAAAGCTGAAAATGAAGAAAAGAAAATCGATTAAAATCAAAAGAAGTTAAAAGCAAGATTAGAAACTGTACATAAACAGCTAAACTTTTGACACTGTCAATTGTGTCACGTACGCCTAAATATTTTTCTCTATGCATGGTAGATGAGAAAGAATCTCATGCATCAACATTCGCCTCTTACAGTAATAACTATGTTCAACGACTCTGTGGTTCACATACTATATATATGCAAGGAGTATACATATATTCAGTACTCAGATAATTATTCCTAGTAATTTGTGCTTCAACTTGGCTTGAGATTTGATTAAAGCCATCTCAAGTCTCAACAAACAAGAATTTCAATAGTCATCGTTTTGTTTTTCTCATGGTTTCTAAGATCTAAATGAAGGGGTAAAAGTTGGAGATCAAGCACACACAACTTGCAATTACGTTGTGGGAAAACAAAACAAAACAAAAACAACTTGTGCAACTCTATATATTTTCATAGTGCTAGTCGATATTATCCGATATCTTACCTCTGCTTATATATTTTCCATGATGCGTGTACAAGCTGTTCAGTATGGCCAGGAACCCTGCTTTGACAAAGAAAAATAATATCATCAGCTTTTGGGGAAAATACAACGATTAGTGACAGTGTGAAAGAGGTGCAAAAGGAAAATAATGGTGAACATGTATATGTAAATTAGAAAAAGGAAAGTGTTATGGCCTTTATCGCATTATTTACCCACCATTGATCTTGCCGTAGCATTGAACATGGTTCGTGTCATTGAACTGTCTTCCGCAAATACTTTTACAATTACCTCCGAGCCATGAAATCTCAAAACCGTATACCAATTCATTGTGGACATCTTTACAGGATACATCTGGGTCATCATTTCTTGGCCACGATGTCCGAGTTATCTTCTCTACTCGGCACGAGTCCGCCATTTCGTTTGCATTCGTTTTACCAACTTTAACATATCTATACCTCTTGGAATGAGATATATAGTTAGAAGAGTTGTCAATGCAAGTAGAAGTGTCAAAATAGTAAGGAGAATTCACTGGTTTTTCGCAGCTCATGAAAACCACAATCTGTGATAGTTCAGGATTCCAGTACTCCATAATATTTGCAAATTACTTCCAGTGAAACTCATACGGCTCCAACTTTGTTGACTTCGGCTGATATGTGGTGTATGCAGATTCAGTAGTACTGAAATTATAGCGATATAAGGAAAAGCTCGGGGTGGAGAAGTAATTGTCATCGTGTATACCAGAGTCTGCGACCCTGATTGTGTAGTTATTGTAATTGATTTTTTGTACGTAGTATTTTCCAGCAAATAAGTGTAACACTGTTCGATTGTTCTCACATGACAGTTCATACCTTGAGTCCCCGCAGATTTCAGGATCGCTCTTCAATCGAAAAGGAAAGCTTATGTTGGGGATATTGCCACAGGAAGAAGGGGGACAGTAATGATCATTAGCACTGAGTGTTTCTTGGACTAGTGCAAGAGCAATAAGGGCTGTGAGTCCTGCACTGAATGTCAATCCTCTTGCCATTGGAGGTAAGAGAGGAATTTTTTGCACTAGTACATGCTAGAAAACTTCCACAAGAAAGTAAAAAGTAGTTTCCACTCAAATAGATGAAGATAAAATGAACTTGTTCTTGTGGTCTTGATGAAAAGTATTATCTTCTACAAGAAAGTAACAAGTAGTTTCCACTCAAATAGATGAACGAAAGTTCGTGGAAGTGGGATAATATCAACATCAAGAACACAACAAAAATTTCTTGGCGTTAGTACATGAGTCATCTTGATAAATTATTTGACAGTACGTGATTAAGTCAAATTTGGTCTCTGACATGAACTTAGATTTGAAGACGTAACACACCATGTGTTCATAAAATAATTACCAATTAATTAGAATTTTCAATAATTCTTATAAGTGTAAGATCACACAAAGAAGATGGGTCCCCAAAAAATCATACCTGAAGCCAAATTTGATTTCAGACCATAGTCGCCTTGGGCTCAAATTGGGGGAATGTGAAATTGGGGCAGAAATACAGATTTGAGTTATCTAAAGTTACTGTGTATTTATTTTTAATAAAAAAATAGATGTAATTAAAAATAGGTCGCCTCATTACTTTGTTAACCACATACCAAAAAAAAAGTACTAGAAAAAGAACTCATTTTTTTAAACTTTATGAACCTAAAGCGTTCATTTGAAATATTGGAATTAAAGACAATAAATATATTTTGACATTTAAGTTTCCTATATTTTTGGTAATGACATTGTTTCTAGGATGGTGGGGTCATTGTTAGTGGTCCTGTATAGCTGTTTTTTAGACTACAGAGTCCAACTTCAACTTCATTAAGCCTTGTTCATAATATTTCTTTTCTTTCCCTCACTTCTTTTGGAACCATTAGGCCTAGGATCATTATTCTTGAATCTTGATGTTAAGGTCTATCCCGCTCACTTCATTATATTTAACCCAATTATAACTGGGTTTGGCAGTTTATCTTGTATAATGTTGCTTTTTCTTCTTATCTTTGCTCATTTAACCCTTAGGGCCATCTAACCATGCTTTTTAGCTTGCTCTTATAACTTCGGTCCCTTTCCAAAATCAGAAGCAAGAGAGAGAGAGAGAGAGAGAGAGAACGCATCATTACAATACCTTAATCCTAATTCACGAATAGGAGCAGCAGTTGGGAGAGAAGTTTCAAGCTGTTCACATCCATTAATATCAAGTATGGTTAAAGAAGGAAGGTGCTTGGGCAAGCTTCCACTTAGTTTTGGACATTCTTCAAGACAGCTCTTGGGAGACTCGGAAAAGTTCCTCCTTCATCTTCGCCTTCTCCGTGATAAGGAGACCATTTCTCCCACTTCGACATTTCCTCAAATCTCAATTTTTTCAGTGATTGAAATGGCGTAATAGTAGAAGAACCACTACCATAAAAGTCAGCATCCACGGTAACTTCATCAAACCCAAAAACGAAGAGGTCTTGAAGAGAGGGGAGTTGTCCAAGTGATGGCAAACTAGAGCAATTTCTACAAGAGTTTAGATGAGCAACTGTTATATGTGAAAATGAACCATCTGGATCAAAAATAATATAAATTCAATAGCGGCCTACTGACACTAATACTACTATTACAAATCATCAAGAAGTAGTAAAGTGTATCAGGATTTACCCATCAATGAATCCCAAAAATAATAACAAGAGTCACTATGTGGTATCTATGAGAGAGAGAGAGAGAGAGCCACAGAAGGCTTGCCGAGCAAGTAAGTGAGTTCGTTCAAATCCTTTCCTCTTTTTTTGCATAAAGAGGTAAGGATTTTATTATATAAAACTAAAGCAACGTACAAACTGACATGACAACTATCTTACAGAAGTACCACACCCCATATTAAACAAACAAACAAACCCGATATATCAAAATAGAAAATAGAAACACAAATACTGTCACTTTTCTTTTCCAATATACCCTTACATAATAAATAAATCCACTTTCATATTACCCCCAAATGTTAACATTTTTTTTCATTAAATTAATACTAATAATTTTTCATCTCTCTCTCTCTCCTATATATATATATATATTAACTTTTAACATACAAACCAAATTTCCTACTAATAGCAATTTATTTATTATTTATTTGTAAAGTTATATTTTTATATAATTTTAAATTTTGAGATGAGATGAGATTGTTATTAATCATTTTTCATGTTTTGCAAATATAAAGGAGATGAGGAAACAATGCAATTCAACATTGAATTTATCAAAAAGCTATAAGATAAAAGAGTTTAGAACAAGACTTAGGTACAGTACTTAGGTGCTGTTCCTTAGGTTCCCTTTTTAAGATTTTGCCATGTGGATTTTTTCTCATGGGATGGAAGTGTATTTTTAAGTTAAGTAGCCACATAACTGAATCTTAAGAGGGGAACCTAAGGCAGTGGCAACTCCAGGAAATTTTTTCAGGGTGTTCCTCAACAAGCATAAATTACACAATCTAATAAAAAAAAATTTATATATTGACAACAACAACAATAAAAAAATACGCAAATATATAAAATTTAAAATTGTCTTCTACAAGTTTTCATATTTTGTTAGTATCTATGGTCAGATCTGTTAGCATACATTGTATATATCCTTGAATCACGAGAGAGTTTGGCTATCTGCAGAGAAGACTGATAGAGGACTGACCTGCTATGCAGCTGCAGGGCAGTGCTGATGTTTCAGTCTTATACGACTTTCCGTAATTATTGATTTCTTGGTTCAGCTTTTTGTAAAAGTGCATAATGAAAAAGTTGAGTTTTCAAAAAGTGCATAATGAAAAAGTGCATTTTCAAAAAGCTGAGTGTTTGATAAAAGCTGTTAAAAAGTGCTTTTTAAAAAAGCTGAGTATTTGGCTAGCACTTATAAAAGTGACAGTTTGAGGGATAAATTACCAAAAATGACAATGTATATATAAAAGAGTTTATTTCATACTTTTTTTTTTGTTTTTTTTGGATGTGAGTTTGGTTCATACTTAAAAATCAACTACTTCATCGTACTTAAATCAATTTTTCTCTTTCTAAAAAAATTATTTTTTTCTCACCAATATTAGCTAATAATAACCTACTACTTAAGATTTATTGTGAAAGTATTGTAAAAATATTGTGATAAAAATTGATACTGATTTTAATATTAACGTGCTATTAAAATTATGTTTTTCTCTTTCTAAAAAAATTATTTTTTTCTCCCCAATATTAGCTAATAATAACCTACTACTTAAGATTTATTGTGAAAGTATTGTAAAAATATTGTGATAAAAATTGATACTGATTTTAATTTTAACATACTATTAAAATTATTTTTTTCTCTTTCTAAAAAAATTATTTTTTTCTCACCAATATTAGCTAATAATAACCTACCCCTTAAAATTATTGTGAAAAAATTGTGATAATATTTCATTCTTCTTTTTTCCTTTTTTTTCCCCTCTTTTTTTATCCTCCACACATGACATTTCTTTCTTTTCTTTTTTTTCCTTTTTTTTCCCCTCTTTTTTTCTCCTCCACACACGTACCCGTTCTCTTTTCTTTTTTATCCTTCTTTCCTCATTTTTTCCCCTGCCATTCCTCCAAACTCCAGAACATTCAGAGCTCTCCTTCTTCGTCTTTTCCTCCTTTTTTTTTTTCCCCCCCTTTTCTCTTAACACTTCGTCTGTTGGTTCTTGGCAGAATCCATAGCGTCCCACTCAAGTTCTGGCGACGTAGAATCCATCGGAGTGCGTGATGAAGATGAGGCGGTGGAGTTCGGAGACGGCGAGTGGCTGAGAGGGAAGGGCTTGGAGATCGAAAATGGGGTCGGAGTCGGAGTCGGAGGGTTTGATTGGGAGGGGTTCGCCGATTTGATTGAACCCAGAGCTCGGTGTTGTTGACGCATTCGGCTTCGATTTCATCCTGTAATTCTATCATTTTGCTATATTCTGATGTTTTTTTGTTTTGCATTTTGAGGAATCCTAATTTGCAAGGGATTGATTTTTTTTTCCTTAGCTGATTTGGGAATTTGTTATAGATTTTTTTGTGTGTTTGGAGAGTAGAGAGATGAGATGAGAGGCGTGAGAGTAGAGCTTCAGGCATGAATTGATGAGGACTTTTTATCAGGGTAATTTGGTAATTGAGTAACCAGCCCAACGGATACCTTAAACGCGCATGCGCTTTTTGGTTTATGGACCTCCAGCGGTCCATAAGATTTGCACGTTCTCAGCGCGTTTTTTGCCTTGGCCCAAAACGCAACTTTTTCCGAAAAGTTGCGTTTTGGGCTGAGCCAAACGCACAAAACTCTCCAGCTTTTTAATAAACGTGCGTTTCAACTCCTAAAAGCTGAAACAAACGCACACTAAGATAGGTTTTTTTTTTTTGGTTTACATTATCTCAAACCTCAGAGGTCATTGAGGTCACCGAGGACCATATCTTTTTCAATCAACTAGTAAGTGAAACTTCTCACCATCTTCACACCACAGTTGGCGTAAAACGAATGAAATGGCTGCTTGTAAATCTTGTTTTAGCAAATTTACTAGTCTCGGTAAACTAGAACATAAAAATCTTTTGTACCCTACACCTTATATATGTCCTCTAAACTCCGAATATTGCAACTAGACACCAGTACTTGAATAGCCACACTGTAAACTTGGTTGATTTATACTCAACTAAGTTACTCTGTATATACCTTAGTTATCTAGCTAGGGCAAAATTAGCAGCGAAAAAAGGATCTATAGAAACCATGATGATGATGGCTAGAAAGAAAGCGTTCTCCTACATGTTCTGCTTCAACTGAATTGGCTAATTAAGTTTTGTTGGTTTTTTTTTTTTTTTTTTTTTTTAATAAATTTATAAAGCACGCAACAATTGTTAAAATATTTTGTGTGGTTTAGGTACCTTTGATAGGGTGTGACTTATTTGTGGCCTAGTGAACTTGGGCCAACAAAACTCTGCTATACAGAGTGTCTTGGGTTTGAGTCCCCTCTCCCACTGGTTCACCCACTCTCTTAGCAATTTCTATAGTTCAATGGTTGAATTACCATGTGATCATTTCCATTAGAAAAATGCCATTTAAATGTATATACGTTGTATGTAATAGGTTGTGTGTAATAGTCACTATTTGAGAGAATTTATATCACGAAAAAGGTCACTGAATAAATTTAAACCACAAACATTTATGCATGAGAATCTACACAGAAAAAACCAACCAAAGGATTTTTTTTGGATAGAAAAGGAAACTTCATGCATGAATGTTAGCTAAGGAATTTTCATTTTTGCTGAAAAAGAAAAGTACGATTTAAAAAATTCTTTTGATAGTTGTCATTTCTATTTATAGGTGATATCATAGATGCTTTTAGTATGAACTAGCTTGGGTTCGGTGCTCTTATGCCGTAGACCTGTTGGGATTTGGACAATTGTAGACTGCATGTTATGGTTTGCTCATATATTGTAACTATTATTTGAATGATATTGTGATTTTTTATAATAATTAATAAAAAACAATTTAAACCTAAAAACTTTTTTTTTCTAAAATAAGGGAGAGCATGCAATTGATTTTTATTTAAAGTGATTAAATCAATAAAAATATCAGATACTCATATAGCAATAAGTTAGTATTACCATGAAAAAAGAAAAAAGAAAAAAGAGTTAGTATGATTCTTTGTTTGCCAAGGTAATATAATTAGATATATAGTTAGATATCAATGAAAAATAAAGTAATACCAGAAAAAATCTATTGGGTTAAATGGAGTACTCTTTGCTCCCCAAAATTGCTTGGCAGTTTGAGTAAGGTGATGGGAGTAAGTTTAATATTTGGGGAAAAAATTGGTTACCACAGTTCCCTAATTCCATAATTTCTTCTCCAAGAAACAATGCCTTTATCTCTATTATTAGTGATTTATTTTTGGATGGGTCGAAGACTTTAAGCTTTCAAACGGATTCTGGTTAGTAGGTTCTGGGAAGGGGCGGACCCAGAAATTCAAACTAAGTGGCGGAGTATAAGCAAAATAAAAAATTTATTAAATTCCAAATAATAATTCATTTAGTATTCACAAACTACAAACAAAGACAAAGAGACAAAATCATTGATCCAATGATCCTTAATATATTACTCACCAACCAATTATTCAACTCCATACACACTTTTCGTAACTTTTCCAATTATTTTTTATTAAATTACTACATTGCCAACACACTTTACCACTGTATGTTGCCCATCAATCAAGCTCTGTGTGTGTGTAACTTTAGTATAGTCATGGGTACTGTAAGGAATAGATTTGAAATCCTCGCCCAAGTTATGAATAGACTTAGGCCCAAAAAGCTCAAAACAATGAATTTGTAGAGAATGGGTTAGAAAACTGGGCTTTAGTTAACCAAACAACAAGTTAGGTAGGCTTGATGACGAAAGAGTGAAAATACACAAGTGAAAACTGAAGAAAAAAACGTCATCGGCGAAGTCCGAGGAGACTAGTTCTTATATAACGTTCTTAAGTAAGGTTACAAGTTTGGTTCTTGATTGCTACAGTGTTTCTTTCTTGATTTTTCCGACTCGCCTTACCACTGCTTCCCCTCCTTTATATACTCTCTTCTCCTTTCACTTTCGTCCTCCACGTGCATGCTAGATGGTTGGTGTTGATACTTGTCCCATCAGTACCTTCTATATGTCTTGTGTATTAGCTGTAAGGCTGATATCCACTGTTCAGGTATCACCTCTACATTAATGCGGCTAGAGAGTTAGCTGCAGAGCAATTAATGCGGAGACAGTAGCTTTCCCCCTAGATATTTTAGGACTCCCCTCTGTACTTTGTTTCTGCAATGCTCATCTGTACCAGCAGAACTTCTTAGATCACCCCCCTGGACGGCAACTCACCTGTTCGGACCTCGGTCTTGTCTAGCCGAGGATACATTTATCCTCAGCCTGCCCTCTTAAGCCTTTATGACTAGAATGAACTTCTTTATTTACTAACACAGCCTCTTTTGACAAAGATTTATCCTTCTCGGACATATCCTTGTCCTCGGCTTGGGCCATAGGCCCAATATACAGGTAGATAATAAACTCCTAGGCCCAAGAGCCCTACAGGTACAATATATTTTAATACCGATTAATACTAGTTTACAATTTCAAGATTATTACAAAATTATATATAAATATATTTAGTAGTTTTTTAATAATTAGAATAGTATTTTTTTATATATTAATTATGCTAGTTTTTTTATTAGAATAATTAAGATAAAAATAAGATAGGACAAAAATTAATAAGAAGTAATAAATATGAGGTAGTGACGTGTTGGTGTAAGGAAATTGGTTGATAAAAAAAAATTGAACAATTTAAAAACTAATGGGTAAATCCATAAATGAAATAATCAAAAAGCAATTTCATTCCAACCTATACCCCATCTTTTTCCTAAATCCCAAGTCGCAATTGCCCCTTCTTTACTTTTCTTCCACACATTTCTAACAGGCTTTCACGTCTTCCTATCAAAATAAAATCTACACACTTTCAAACGTTTAGCTCTCTCTAGTTCACTTCAGCCTTATGAAATTTCACAGCCACTACCACTCATAGCATTGCTCATGTGAAATTTTAGAGTCTGCTCATGTGGTCGTTCATCGCCAGTCAGCATGCAGTGAGAGGCTCAAAATGTTGATTATTGTGTGAGAGAATAAAGAGACCATGAGCATTTTTTTTAATAGAATTGGACAAAATACCTAAATTAAATAAATTTGAAACTTAGAAAATAAATTTCAGTCAAATTTAGAGAGTGAAATTTGCATTCTAGCCTCTCTCTCTCTCTCTTTTGTTGTGAATTTCAGTTGTTAATATGGCTGAATTTTTGTTTGGGTTGGTTTTTTTGGGTATATAATTGTTGTTGTTTGAACTAGGTTGTGATATTGTTTGGGTTAGATTTGGATTGTGGTGTTGTTTGAGCTGGGTTTTAATTTTAATTTTGAGGAGGAAGGCCTAACACTATTTTTAATTGGGCCTAAGTTGAAAATGGGTATACTACATATACTATTTCTTTTTTTTGGGTAGAGTCAGGGGGGCCTGGCCCCCTTGGGCCCCTACTAGTTCCGCTCTGGGATGAGGATACTCTGTGTTGGCCATTGACACAGGATGGTGATTATTCAGTCAAGACAGTGCATAATATGCTTACTGATACTAAATTCTCAAATCTTCCAGGTGCTTCAAACGATATATGAGAGCTATAAACTGTTGTGGAAAGGGGTTTGGAAGCTTATGGTGCCTAACAAACTCTGACACTTCATTTGGCGTTCCTGTAATGAGTCACTTCCAACCAAAAGTAGCTTGTTGTATATATAGGAGGTAGGTCATTCAAGATTGTTTTCATTCTTTGTGGAGCTAAGATGATGCTAATGTGGTATGGAAGTCCGAACCGTTGTTTAAGGAGTTTTTGGAGTGCAACTACAGGTCTAGTGTCGATTTGATGGAGGACTTATATTCTCACCAACTCCTCCAAATATACCGCTGCTCTTTTTGCGACAATTGCTTGGAGCTTATGGGAACGGTGAAACAAGCTTCGAATGAACCAACCAACTTACTTGGGAAATATGGGAGCTGGGACTTAAGGCAAAATAGTATCTTCAAGATTTTCTAGAAACCCAGAAACAGCTGGCTTCAGGAAGGACTCCTTCTCAAACTGTAAAATGGTCTCCACTGACCCAAGTAGAATACAAAGCCAATTTTGATGGGGTTGTGTTTTCTGATATATCTATGGCAGGTATCCAATTGTCTTAATACTGCAGCAATGAGCCAAAAACATTCCTCTCCCTCACTCTGTTGAAGCCACTGAAGCTTTTGCTGCAGTTCAATTTGCCAAGGATCTTTAATATTCACAAGCTTGAATTTGAAGGGGGACTCAATGTTGGTCATCTCAGCCTTGAGAGACAACAGACCTTATTTTGCTTTACATGGACATATTATTAAAGAGACGTAAGTCCTATTAAGTTCTTTACTTTGGTTTAATTTTAATCGTGTTGAAAGAGAGAGCAACTATTTAGCTCATGCCCTGCTAGAAGAGTGTTTCATCTACAGGTTTAGGCATTTGGGTAGAAGAGCTACCATCTGATCTGGAGACTGTATTCCCAAATGACTTGAGCTAATAAAGTACACTTATCTTTTCCTAAAATATAAAAGATATCAATGAAGAAATTCTTTATAACTTTTTTTTTTTTTTTAGAAAAAAAAATCCTTTATAAGTTGTGTACTATATTAGCATTTGTAATTTATTATGATACTTTTTTTAATTTATTATGATACTTTATTACACATACATAGCACATTTTAAACATGTCATTTAGGTTACTCTGAAAATGAAAAGATGCCTTCTGGGTTATCCAAAGAAAATATTGTGGAGTTGTAGACGACTAAATTTCTAGTTCGAAATAAATCAAACAAGTAAAATAGTTTCACAAATGCGAATTTGTATTGATGATTTGTGTGGTACAATTCTCTGAAATTACAAAAAGAGTGATCCTCTGATTCGATCTCCTTGAAAGACTTGTTGGTTGGAATTGTGATTTTGACTCGAACACAAAATATCCTTCAATTTGGTTGAGGGATGGATCGAAGATTGCTAAAACGGAATTACAATGAATCTCTGGCTGTGAGCTTGTTAGAAATCCTTTGTTCTTCACGTTCTTCGTGTTCTTCGTATGTTCTTCGTCTTCGAAGGTTTATGGTGGAAGTTCTTCGGAGCTTTAGAAGCTTGAATTCGTGGAGCTTCACTGATTTGTGATTTGTTGATGTTTTCGGACGCTTTTGGCTTGATTCCCGCAAACTTTTGGATCTAGGCAGATAATTTTGATGATTCTGCTTCGAGTGTTCTTTGGTTTTGAGGTAGAAGTTCTTGAAGTTCTTGAAGGCTTTGAGGCTTGATTCCTGCAGAGCTTCTATACTTCTGATGCTTCCGAATCTTCTCTGATGCTGCTTGTGCTTCAGATGGCTTGGTGTGTGTCCCTCCAGATCCCCCCTAAATGCCTTAGAAAGGCTTCTATTTATAGGAGTTTGGGAGTGGGTGAGCGACATGTGGCGGAGTCTGATTGGTGACACATGTCACAGCCTGATTGGTCCGCCTATGTCATCGCTTACACGAGCGGGACTGCTTGTGTCATCGCTTACACGTGCGAGGCTGCTTGTGTCATCGCTTACACGCGCTGATGCGTGATTGATTTTTGCATGACACTTGGCAAATTTTCATTGGCTTCTGAGTAGTGATAATAAAACCCTAGCAGTAATATGTGACATTTTGTAATTGGCTGTATTTTGTGGACTTGATAGTGTGACGTGTCAGCTTGTGATAGGTCGGGAATTTTCCCTCTCTACAGGAGTATTAAAAGAGCTTATAGTGGATATCAAAATAAGTAAATAAATAAATAAATATATATATATATATATTAAAAACCAAAACTGTGGGGACAAATAACCAAGAGTCACGCATCTTAGGCTGTGGGCTTGGTCCGAGGAGGTCTCATGGGCCGAGCAATGTGGCAGCTATCGAAGCATTTTACTTTTAAAAGATTCGCACATAGGATCGGCGATTCTGTCCGAGGAGGGTATAGTCCTCGGATATAAAGTTTTCGGTTCAAGGAAGAATCCCAGTGGCTGAAGTAATCCTCCTGGAATCCCCAATGGCAGAAACAAACTCGGTGAGCTTACTGGGAAGGAAAAGATCCCCGAAAATATCTGAAGAAAAGCTGCTACCACCACATTAAATACCCTGCAACTACTTTTCTGGCCGCATTTATGTGGAGAAGACCTCTGAACAGTGCTACCAAGACTATGACCTCTCACAGGGAGGCCAAAGAAAAGGTCTGATGGGATAAGTATCAAGGGGCACCTTAGATGAATGACAAGTGTAAGGATAGGATGCTTAGAATATGATTATATAATGTCATTCCTCCTCCATTGGAGGGGGATCGGGTTTTTGGAAAGAGAAGAGACAGAAAAACAAAAAGAAAAAGGAAGAGTTAGAACGTGAACAACATAAAAGGATTCCTCCTCGGACCTAAATAAAACAGAATTATTCCAAGTTATTTCGGTGTGCTTTGGGCCTTCTAATCTGCTTTTTAGTTTATCTTTTAGAATAGGTAAAACGAAGTCCTCACCATCCAAATCTGATTCTTAAGCCCACTCTCTACAAATACATATTGCAGTGGACTTATTGGGCCCGGGTCTTGCGTGCTTTGGACTGGGGTGCACCAATTCGTTACGCTACAAAAACTTAGAGAAAATCAAACTAGAATTTAAATTAAATTTCAATTGGAGTCCAATTGTGCGTCATGTGTCTCATCTACTTTTTAATTTTTGTGTCAAGTGAATTATTGAGTGTAAAAATCGAAGAGTTCAAATTCAATTAGATTCTAAATTGGATTTCAATTGTAGTCAAATTTTGCGCCACATGTTCATCTAATTTTTTAGTTCTTGTGAGTTGTGACAAGTGAATTATTAAGTGCGAAAATTGAAGAGTCCACATTCAATTAAATTATAAATCATATTATATATATATATATATATATACACACAAATAATAAACCATTACACATTTTAGAAATATATGGTTTAAAAAATTTATAAGCTAATACCATGTATAATTTCAACATTGTCTATAAAACAAAATATATAATTTGAACTATATAATTGTAATTGTTTTTAATTGTACTGTAATCATGTATATGTACGAGTTTACACACTAGTTTATTATAATGGTGGAATTTATAGTGTGCATTTAAGGACTTTTTAAAAAATTTATTTATTGTTGACATTACAAAAAGATTGACATGTACTAATAATTGTCTGTATGTAGCATTGTTTTTATTCAATATCATCCCTAATAGATGAAGGAAATTACAAAATATGATGTGTCATTATTTTTTGCATTGTCATTGCATCATTTGTCATCATTATGTGCATCCACCAACTGTGAAATTCAACTTTTATAATATACTAGACTTACATCCACACAATGCGTGGACTTAATTTATATCATTCATTCCCATTTACCACTTTTAACCCCTAAAAAATTCAAATTAAAAAGTTACTAAGGTTTTTAGTACTTTAGTAAATTACAGTATAATTATAATTCACATACCATAGACCCAAGTCAAGGAATGGTGCATTAGGCTTGGCTTATTCTTTTGTGAGTTGTTGTTTTTGTTGGATCTAAAGGGATGTTAACTTTGGGGGAAAATGGTTAAATGACCTTAATTTTTAAACTATTAACTGTAAAAATCAAAAAGTTCAAATCTAATTAGATTCTAAATTGGATTTCAGTTAAAGTTCAATTTTGCGCCATGTGTCCATCTAATTTTCTTTTTATAGTTTTTATGACAAGTGAATTATTGGATAATTGAAGAGTCTAAATCCAATTAAATTCTGAATCATATATATATATATGTGTGTGTGTGTGTGTGTGTGTAAACTAATACCATGTATAATTTAAAACTCTTCTAAAAAAATGTATAATTTAAACTGTATAATTGTGATGGAAAAAACTTATGTACAGTACTTTAGGTGCTGTTCCTTAGGTTCCCCTCTTAAAATTCTGCCATGTGGCTACTTAACTTAAAAAATACACTTTCATCCATGAGAAAAAAGTCACATGACAGAATCTTAAGAGAGGAACCTAAGGAACAGCACCTAAATACTGTACCTAAGTCTTGCTCAATTGTGATTGTTTTTAATTATACTTGTGCATATGCACGAGATTACACACTAGTATAACTAATTCTCAAATCTCAAATATCATATTATCTATTATCTAATAAGTATTATAACTACAAAGTTAAATTTTTTAAAAACGTTTTCATATGAATTTATAATTTCTATGATAAATACAATAGGCGATGGGTCTTTAAATATAATATTCTATCCCAATTTCAAAAACCTATAAAGATCACAATTTAAATAGCAATTCAATCACCACATTCTTTAACTCTCTTACTTGCAATTTGCAATGTTACAATATATATTAAATTTAACATAAATCATGGACTGAGTTTTAAATTTATAAACCTTAGCAGAACAATCTCTGGCCCACTGGGCGTTACAGCTACGAGCCCAAAATTGCAACAAAATAGCTCAAAGAGCTCAATTGAGGAAGAAACAGAAAATTGAATACTGTTTTTGAAAGTGTTACCAAATAGGCCCAGGTCTAAACTTTTACTGTTGGATTTCTTTTTTAGGTTTGGGCTAGTTTCTGGTGTAGGCTTGGGCTTATTGGTGAGTAATTTGGATTTGGTTTGGGAGAGCCTTAAATTTGCGCGCTGTGAAGAAGAATGGAGGAAATGCAGTTTAGCCGAGGATGATATAGAGACACAACAATGTTGAAGATTGATGGCCTTGTACTCCGGCCCAATTGGCTGAAGAACACATCATTAAAATGTAGTTTTTTTTTTTTTTTTTTTAGAGAGTGTCAATCTATAGCGGGAATTGAATTACAGATTTCTTATTTAACTGTCAGACACTTTACTAGTTAAGTTAACTAGATCACATGGAGTCCTCATGTTTAAGCATGGGACTTTTTTTATTTATTCATGGGAAGCTTGAGACATATTGATTTTAACTTTTTGCACATTTCTTTTATTTCAATTGAGTTTTAAAACATTGATCTGTAAAACCAAAGTAACATAGATGGCTATTCCGTCCACTTGGATTGGTGTTACGTCTTGGGTATCTGGTGGTGTACATGTTTGTAAATTTGTAGGTATGTATTTCTCGCAATATGGGTATCCAAGATCGATCTAGTTTTGCAAATTGAGATAAATTTCTTCTTTAGAATGAGAAATATTATTTTAGATATATATTCTTAGTTTTGAAGTTATTAGTCACTTTATCTGTAGACTAATGTATGCATCAATTTGGCATGTATGCAAAGTTTAGGGAGTAAATTGGGCTAAAATAAAAATTTTAAGGTTGTAATAATCACTATCTCAAAGTTTTAGTCTTAGTTTCTCTGAACGGATTTTCTTTTTGGAACCATGTAAGTTAGCCTAAGCTGCCTAAATGTCTAAAAAGGCCTATTGTTGAAAATCGAGATGGGTTTTCACCCAAATGGAATTAATGTTTTGGGTCAAGTAATTGGACTGTGCTTTTGGCAATCAAGAT